>JAMZAV010000394.1:600000-773695 GCA_024449915.1 Sweltsa coloradensis
TTGAGTGCTAATGAAGCTTACTGTTTTTAAAATACCTTTTTAGTGTTAAAATTTGGGTTTTCTGTCCTAAATCTACGTCAAAATTTCACAATCTTAGTTTTACAAACACTGTTCTATTGAACCGATGTGGTATTGATCACGAACGGGTTCAAACCAGGATTATGTCTACAGTCAAATAGTTCACAATCTTAGTTTTTCATACACTGTTCTATTGAACCGATGTGGTATTGATCACGAACGGGTTCAAACCGGTTATTTTAAGCAATATTTTCACAATTTTAGTTTTTCATAACTTTCTTTTGAACCCCGAGGGGTTTGATCCGAAGGGGTTAAAAACCCGGGTTTATTTTACAGTCAAAAGTTCCAATCTTATGTTTCATACCTGCTATTAACCGATGTGGTATTGTCACAAAGGGGCTCACGCATGGTTCAATTTTTTTGCGTGTCAAGAAATTTTCCCGTCCCTTTTTTTGACACACTGTATCAAAAACCGCTGACAGATTTTAGCAGGGAAATGAAATAAGGCAAAAGAAAAGAAAGGAAAATGTGAGAGAGTACTAAGAGGGGGGGGAAAGGGGAACCTAAAGAACAAAGGAAAGAAAAAAAGCAATTAAATCCTTAGCTTTCCTTTGGTTTTGAGCTGTGGCTTATTTTTACCCCCAAAAAGCCGGAACTCCACTATGTACGCTCTTTTCTGAAATAATGGAACAAAACGAAGATTTTGATGTTTTTTTCGAAAATAGCCCACGAGTCGCACGGCCCCTGTTTTCTTTTTTTCCCTGTAATCCCGCGACGAGAGAAACCTTAAAAAGCCCTCTTCTCCTCTCTCTCTCTCTCTCTCTCCTCTCTTCTCTCTTCCTCTATCTCTCTTTCTCTCTCAAATGCCTCTTGTAAGATTTTTACTAATGTCTCGTCTTCTGCCTTGCGCTAATCCTATGGGGCAGATTCATGAGCATGAATCAAATTGTGCACTATAGTTTGCACAGCTTCCCGACATGGGGGCACTACCCACCGGATACACACTGCAAACATCTCAACGTGAGGGGTCAACTGGGGGAAAAAAAATATCGGAGGGAATTTAACAAATAACAATTTTGTTTTAAAACAGGGAAAAAAATTTTAGTAAATTCGCTTTCTTTTTAATAAATAACTCACTAATTTTTATTTTATTATTATGAGAGAAAACCATATTTTATGTATGAACAAAATATACACAACAACAACAAAACAAGCATTTTGGCCAAAATTATATCCGGGAAAATAAACCTTTTTTTTTGTTTGTGATTTTTTTTTAATTAATTTTTTTAAATTTTTTTTTTTTTGTTTTTTTTTGATTGTTTTTTAACAAGACCTTTCTTTTAATGCACGCTTTTCCAATTTTTGAGCACAAATTTTTCCCAATTTTTTTCAACTTCCTTTGAAGACATATTTTATAATGTAAGGTTAATAAAATTTGAAGTTCCAAATTAAAAAATGTATCAAAAATAAGTTAGTCTACTATTGATAATGTGTGGCTGCAAAGGGTTTTTATGGGGTAGGAAAAAAAAGTCAACGTTCTCAAGCTCGCGGGAAAGACCCGGCACCCCCCACATTTGTTTTTTCAGGGCGGATTTTTAAATTTGCTAACCACATCTTTACCAAATGCGAATCGAATTTTTAAGAAAAATATACATTTGTATTTTTTCCATTTCCAAAAAAATCTTTTCTCATTTTTTTTCGTTTGAAAAAAATAAAAACTTATTTCCCCCCCCTCCCCCCCCAAAAAAAAATTATTTATAATTTTATATTATCCATACATCGATATAGAGTTCATGTTTATATCGAAAAAATTCCTGCATATCGATTCGTTTCCCGACCAAATTATCAAAGATATTTTTATATAGGCATTAAAAGTGTTTTTTACAGTATGTATTTGTAAAAGTGTACTTTTTTTTGTTCATCTTGCGTTTTTTTATCTCTTATGTAAAACGTTTTTTAACTTACTGAATAAAAAATAAAATAAACGTTAAATAAATAAATTCATTTTGAAAGCATCATGGGATGGTTTTCTCAATACTTTGAAGTCTACTTGGTTTTGGTTCCGCGAAGATCTATCTCTTGTGAAATCTTCCAAGAGGTAGAATAAAGTTAAGGACAGTAAGCATAAGTTAGTAGAACGTAATGCAAGATAAATAATGGATAAAGAAGATAGAGGGACTGGCGAACTAAAGATAACTGGTGAAGCTCCTCTGACGATGAATAATGAACTAGCAACAGATTGCAATCTAAGAATTTCATGAGCAAGTCCGAATCTCCTGCTTTCAAATGTTCTAACTGAGGCTCCCGTCCCTGGGGGGCAATACTACTTACTACCCCCCCCCCCCCGGCCGTACGTGTGCACGTCAACTCACTACTTAAAAACTTTACTCTAACCAGAGAATTATATTGAAAACATTAAGTAAATAAACTTGCGTCATAGACTTTTTACCTTTAATAACATTTAACACGCAATAAACAACAACACAGCAATAAGAAACAATAATATAATCGATAATTGATGAGCGTAGCGAGCGTAACGATCGAAGTGAATATTTCATTCCAATACACTGGAGAAAAAAATCTGGAACGTTTTTTTTCCTTTTTTTTCCTTTTTTCCATTTGTATTTTTGTGTGTCTGTTAACACGATTCCGGCTAAACCGATACCCCAATTGCGATGAAATTTTCTGGGGGCCTTCGAAATCTCTGAACGTAGAAGTGCCACGTTTTTGAGCGCAATCGAAAAATTATTCTCATGAAAATCGCAATTTTACGCTTTTTTTAGTTTTTTAAAACAATTCTTCGACTCATAACACCTACATGCTTTATCCAATTGTAATGATTTTTTCACAGAACCTTCATTTTATGAATTATGTGAAATTTAAACGCAATCGAAAAATTATTTCTTATGAAAATCGCAATTTTACTTTTTTTTTAGTTAAAACAAATTACGCTCATCCAACAACGCGCCTGAAAAAGCGTTTGCGAAGCTTCCTAGTGTAAATTGAATGCTTAATGCTCACATTGAATATGTTGTCTTACCAAGCTGCACCATGGCCGTTTGTAAAGTTGCCTAAGAATGAGTTTGCCTCGCGCGTCGCGAAGGAAGCTGCAATGTATTCCGTGGCTGCATCATCTTTGCTTGTTAGCGGCGCTCGTGAGTGTGTTGCTTGATGAGAGCCCCGCCTGCCTTGCATAGCAGACGAGACACTGGCAAACAAGGCGTTGCTCAGCAGGGTGACCAAGGACGACTCACTAGAAGAAATACTCTTCAGTCAGGATTGATCGTGGCGAGTATCGAGTCGGATTCACGGTCGCATGAGTCATCTAACATACCTAACACTACTTGTTAATTGGATGAGCGAAGCGAAGACTTCAATTTCACTGACCCCCAAAAAATTTAGCTCGGGTGTTTTTTTTTTGTTTGTTTTTGTTGTTTTTTTCTGTCTGATGTTAACTCTCTACGAGGCAAACGGCATATCGGATCTTGATGAAAATTGGAGGGGACCTTCGAAATCTCTGAACTTAGAGGTGTATTGTTTTTGGGTACAATCGAAGAAATATTTCTCATGAATATCGCACTTTTACGATTTTTTTCGATTTTTAGTGCGATATTTTCGTGACATTTGGGCCAATTCTGACCAAACGGGTGGGGCTACAACGTTCATATTTTACATGGGCATTAAGGTTATGGTGATGTAGTACCTTTTGAAAAAAAAAAGTTGAAAAAGTTAGCCAGAATCCATAGAATCAAAGCTTTTAATATAAGTTTTTACGGCAAAAAATAACAATTGACAAGTAACAATAGAAATTGACAACAATCACCTACAATGCGTAGGCAGCAAAACAAAGCACTTGCAAAAGTAAAGATATCCCACGCAAACTAAAAACTTAAAAAAAGCTCATCCATCAACGCGATAAAAAAAGCGTTTGCGAAGCTTCCTAGTTTATACCAAATATAATTTATTGATGAGCGAAGCGAAGATTCCATTCCAATACACTGGAGAACAAAATCCGGATTTTTGTTTTATTTTTCGTCTTTTTTCTGTTTGTATTTTTGTGTGTTTGTTAACACGATTCCGGCTAAACCAATACTCCAATTGCAATGACATTTTCTGGAGGCCTTCGAAATCTCTGAACTTAGAACTGCCACAGTTTTGAGCATAATCGAAAAATTATTTCTCTTGAAAATCGCAATTTTACGATTTTTTATTTTTTATTCTACGACTTATAACACCTACATGCTTCATCTGATTGTAATGATTTTTTCACAGAACAACAGAAAATCTGCATAACACATGGCAGCTCAATGCACCAATTACGCTCATCCGACAACGCGTCTGAAAAAGCGTTTGCGAAGCTTCCTAGTATGAAAAAAATTAATGTCAGGTTTAAAGAAAGGCGAACTGAATCAAAGAGACTGTTTCCAAACATATTCAGATATTAATATTTTGTTTCAATACCAACTTATAATAATTAGTCGCATACACACTGTACAACATTGAATATTAAATGAAACTCAGCACTAGTGTGTTAAACTGTTATCATGGTTACGGTTGGACAGCGCGGGTAGGGGAAGACGGTCGTTATAACACTGCACATTATAAACACGGATATTGTTATTTACTTGTAAATAATCATACATTATGATTCTCTCACAATTCATTTTATTTTGTCAATATTGTCATTGTGTTGTATTTTGTATGCAAGATATAAATTAAAATTTTCTGGACCGGCACCTCCACCAAAAACGTATGTAAATCCTGGACCGGCACCTCCACCAATAACTTATGTTCGTTATATTCCTCCTTTGTAATTTAATTTTTGTTTAAAGTAAATAGGATAGACGTTTAAAAGATATTTTTTTTAAAGTAAATAAATACATGTAAATTCTGGACCAGCATTTCCATCATCGCCTTAAATAGATTTTTGTTTCGCGAATATCGGGTCGTTCTCCACCTATATCCGAGCCAAACTGACACCGGTAAAGTTACATGTGACGGGCATCGAACCACCGACCCCTTTGCTTACTAGCGACATCTTTACAGACGTCCCTACTCATCCTACCTAGCTCACTCAAGGGGTGGGGTATTCCGGGAAGGTTTCCCATGACAAATATAGTTATGTTTTTTTATTGCTCCACAGGCTTATCTAAAATAAGTTAAAACTTCATTAAAAAATCTCCTTCCACCGTGGGGTAAAATCTGGCCAAATGTACTTGTAGCATTCCGATGGTTTTTCCACTCTGCTGCAAGTGGTTTGCAGAAGTCTCTCTCTCCCTCTCTCTCTCTCTCTCTCTCTCTCTCTAGCAGCGCTAATGGTCAGTTAACGAACCCTCGAACTAACAAATCATGGTTACATTTGAAACAGATTTTCCCACTGCCACGGTTTTTTCTCTGCGCGCGGAGATTTTATGAAACCATATTTTCCCAGCCACCTGCGTTTGTATTTTGGTTGCGAGGGGGGGGGGGGGGGGAATTCCCCCCGTGGTTAAAATAAACGGGAACGGAGAGATTCTTTTTAAAAAAGATTTAATAAAAACGAAGTGATGTTTATTTTAGGATTAAAGGATTTTCAGTAACTTTCAATGAACGCTACTTTTTATGAAATATTGCTTTATAAAGACTCGAATGAAATGAATTTCAGTAAGTTAACTTCAATAAGGATGAAGTGAAACTCGACGCTCCTCACTAGATTACTTAATAGCTTTCCAAAATAAATTCACTTTTAATGAAAATTAGAAGAATGCTAGATAAACAACATTCAGTAGATGATATGTGTTTATTGTTCCTTGGAGTATTATTCCATCAAAAACATAAAATAACGGCGAAAGCAAAAATTTGTAATTAAATTATCCAAACATATTTAAACAAACATATTTTTTTTTAAGTCAAGATTTTTAGAAGTTAGTGAGTCTTCTCTCGAATTGTAAGTGTTCATGATCGCCATGTATGCTGCACTTTTCACGTTTACCATAGGTTACTTTTCTGGGGCACGTCTTCATGGCAAACATTGTAAATTGTAATTGTCACTAAGTTTCTAATTGAATGATTTAATTCTCGAGAAATTTACGATGTTTTCAACAATTAATATAATATCCACTATAGAACACGGTATCCCATCATGTTCATGATGCTATCATGTCAAAGTATATGCACGTAAGATTATTAAAGTATTGGCTAAGTATAGATTTCATCCCAAACTCGGTTCAGTTTCCGCATGTTTTTCATTAGTTTTCCCTTCCAGTCTGTTTCTTTCCAAACTGATGGCAATGTTTGCTGTTCTTTCTTGTTTGTTCAGTGCCGTGTGTTCGCAACCCGCAAGTATAATGGCAAGCTGCAAAGCTCTCACCTCCTCGAGACGCGAGATCTGAGATCCTCTTATGAAACACACCACTAAACTATTCTATTAACGAAACTTTCTCGGAAAAATGTAAAACTCATCATGCCACCGTCAAACTTTCTTCTGTCAACAAACTCACTGGCAAAGATATTAAAATTTCATAATCATTATTAAAACTACGCAGTAAACCCTGCTAGATGGAACAGTTTGGCGAACCCCAATCTCAAACAGAAATCTTACGAGATGAAGTCCATGCGAGGATCCCAAGATATCGTTACGAGGCTATTCGCAAATCTTGAGGCAATATTCTGTGGTGAAGGTTATTCTTATCCATGAAAAAATCCAATCTCTCTCTCTCTCTCTCTCTCTCTCTCTCTCGCGCCATTCAAACCTGGAATGCTCTCCCTACTAGAATAAGGGATGAATATATAACAAATTATAATGTTTTCAAGAAAGAAACTAACAAGTTATATCTTCTGCAAAGCCTCTCCGATGCCTGATTTACTTATACTTAAATTAACCAACCTCTAATCTTATTTCTCATAATATTAACTATGTAATGCATCTTCTAATACAATGTAACGTACATTACATTGTGTTGTTTTATTTATTTATTTATTTATTTATTTATTTTGATAATCAGTAGTATAATAGTAATATAAATTTATCTCTCTTCTACAGTAATGACGTTGCACCTAATCTTTGGTTGCAGTACACTCTTAGGAATGAATGAGATGTGTGAATGATTGTGTATTTTAATAATATAAATATTTGAAGTAGAATTACACGCGGACTTATATTTTCTTAAAAAAATTGTTTTGTTCTAACAACGCACATACACAACTAAGTACTATAACAGTAATATAAGTTCATTATTATGTAAATAACCTTATATACATGTATTTTGTTAATCTAGTTTCATTTCATCATTCATATGAAATATTCTTTGTTTACTTTTATATCTAGGATAAGCTGTAACAATTAAATTTAATTATTTTTGTATGTATCACTAAAATCAGGTTGGATGGAAGATAAGGCTTCACTAGCCTTAATCCCGCCTTAATAAAGACGTCAATCAATCAATCAATCAATCAATCAATCTCTCTCTCTCTCTCTCTCTCTCTCTCTCTCTCTCTCTCTCTCTGTAATTCATTTCCAAAAACATTTAGAATATGGTTGACTTCCTGACATATATCGGACCAATATCTTTACATTTCTATGTTTCAAAGATGTGTAGAACTGTATTAAACATTATATATTTTAAATCAAAACGTTGACAAATTACACAGCGCGTTCTTAAGTTAAGAAAATGTCAATTCTTTTTGCAATTGTTTGTATTCCTTTCCCTTCTACAAATTACCATCTCAGTGAAATGAGGCTTAACATTTTTGTTGATAACCTACATAAATTGTTTAAAATATACAAATATTGATCCAGTAGAATTGTTAACTTTGTTTTGATATATTTTCACACGTTAATTGTTATCATTGATCATCATATACTTCCGTGTCCCTGATATCTGTGATATTATCGGTGATCGGACGGTCGTTACAAACAGCAGACACCTCAGCGGTCTCTAGACCTGGCTCAACGCTAGCACACGGTGACACCCCAAGTCCGGGGTATGTCAAATGTTGAACGATACCTCTGGGATTTCTGTCCAACTCTAGCAGGAACTCAAGGAAGGGGCTGGAATATGTGTACTTATTCTTCTCGGGTCGGAATCTATGGTATTTCAAATTGACATCACACACACACACAATGTATTTCATTGCTCTTGGGAGATAAAACTAGCATTATTATTATTATTTGCTTAATAATTAAGTATGATAATAATGTAGGTAGGGTTATATGCAAGGTATGCGTACATGGATCCTGTTGAATTTAAAAGAAATAACATGCAAGCTTTTATGTTGCTTCAAAGTAGGGGATGTGTTAATTTTTCTCTTTCTGGGCTTGAAATTTGTGAACCCCTTATGCATGTAACTGTAATTAACGCTAAACTTTGGATCTGTCGAATACCTCCGTGCGAGGGCCCCACCTCCAGCCTCCAAGCAATCTCTTTTAACTCAACTGTTTTAAGTAAATACTCTAATTTTAAACTTTTGCAAAGTTTCAAATTCTATGTTAAGCCAACGTTATTTTAGCTGCTAGTTGAGTATGCGTGTTGGCGTTAGGGGCGCCTTTCCCTAAGAAGTAACACAAAATTACCCCCTTATTGCCAGCCGAGAACTATGTAGCAGTCGCTTTCTTTACAAGGTTTTAAGCTAATGTTTCCCTACTCGCAGGGTCTTCTTACTTAATTACCAAGTTTTCATTTTGCTTTTCCTAATTTCAAAGAGCTCGCAACCCTCTTGAAAACTGTACACTCACTTCTGAAAACGATGAGACCATGTTCGGGAAAGAAAGACAAGTTCGTATAACTCACCCAAGCTTTTAATCGCATAATGTTTCTCAATCATCAACGGAGTTCAATTTTCGATCTGGGGGCATTTTTTAAGCGTACGAAAGGTTTGATTCCAAAAGTTGAGTTCATGAAGTGCGCAAACTTTCAGTGAGTGTTTATTTATTTCTGGCCGTGGTTATTGTTCGAAATATTATGTAACTAACAGATCGTTGCGTGGTAACATGTAAAACAAAATATATCCTTGTTTATTCGCAGTACAGATCACAAGGACAGGATTGGATCCTTATATTTATCACTTAATTAAGGTTGGATAATTAGGTTTAATCTTTACTGTTTTAAATCATATTTATAATAACAATTTAATTTAATAAGTATGTTAATTTACACCTTTACACACATAGGCCTACACATTTATAACTTCGCTAAAAATATAAAATATATTTTCTACAAAATACTTTTACGTTTTACAATAGAAAATATTTCATAAATACGCCCTTAAATACTTATGTAAGTGATTAGGCATCATTTCCTATTATTCCTCTATTATTAAAGATGCTTGAGTTCACAGGTTAATCCATATCCCTAACATTTTACTACGTGATTGTACATTTTCTAAGACAGGCTTGACAAGTATGGCATAGCAGAGTTTAATATTAAATAAAGTGTATTAACTTTCCTCAAGCGCAACTTTGCTGTTGACTTGATTTTTACAGTGTAGAATGGTTTCGGCTCGTTAGAGTTTTCCTGGTGATATGGTAATGATGTATTTAGAAAACCCCTCGGAGACTCGACGCAAGATTATTCAATCTTGCAAAGACGAAAGTTATTCTTGAAAGGGTAGGACTACACAACTCCTCGTAATCTCTGTTAGCTTATACAAAATGTCTGCCTCTGGTGGCGGACCTTAAAACAACACAAAGTTTTAATTGAACCACACGAGTCTATATGCTTACACAAACTATAGTTGGATCCAAGTTAACTTTGTAGCCGGTATGGGGATTCAGTTTTTATTTATAATTAAAATATAATTGCATAGTAAGTATGTGGTAAATATGAATCTGTTGGTAATGGAAAGTGGGCTAATTAGAAGACGGACGGAGGGGCTCGGTTGACATACGCGTCTCTGCAATGGCGCGCATGGCAAAATGGCCCAAACAAAACGACGGCGTGGGCTTGCTTGATAGCCCATCTCGCATGGCCGCAGCAAACCCAACTAAGGGAACATACACGTGGGGTGAGCGCTTGGCTACATGGCTTTGCTGATGGCAACTTACTAGAAACAAGATAGGAACCCAAGGACGAATGTTTAGGGAAAGCTTCCAAGACTTCCGAGTATATCGCGAAGTTCACTCAAGACCCAGGGCAGATATCAAACTAACATTGTATTCATACCACTGCAATAATTGTACTTATAACCCAAACAAAACAAAGTAGCCGCAAATTCTCAATAACTTTCCATTTTAAAAAACTAAGAAGCTTTCTACAGTTAAATACAATAACAAATTAATTGTAAAAATTGAAATTTTAAAATACAAAATTAAAAATTTTTTACAACATGGAAATTATATTCTAATTCAAGATGTTTTCAAAATTATTTACAAAAGAAACCATTTTAAAAGATCACAGATGGAGCATTTACATAATTAGTAGGTGCATGTATCATTGCAGGGGATCAGTTTTTGACTTTACAATTTGAAATATCAGGCAAAACGCAAAGTCCGCCGCGTGGGATGAGCTTCAAAGTTTTAGTTCTCTGATTTATTCTATTTTTGCAAGGTTTTGCTTTCGCTTGATTGAGGGGATGTTGTAAAGTCTTTTTGTGACTTTGTTTTTAATGTTTTTATTTTTACCGTTAACATTTATTTATCGTTTATTTTCTATGATTCTTGTCTATACTTTTTCAACTTTTTCTTTCTAAGGTTCTACTCACCATAATCTTTTTTCATGTATTAATATGAACGTTGTAGCCTCCATCTCGTTTTTTGTCTAATTCGTGCCCAAATTTCCTAATTTCTGCTATTTATACCTGTTTTATAACTTTTTTAATTTTTTTCTTTGTTCTTGCTTAACTTTTTCTTACTTTTTCTTTCTTTCAATGTTATTACATTCACCATATCTTATATTCATGTTATTAATTGGATGGGGAGTAGCCCTCTTTTAAGAAAAATTCTTTACATACATTGTGATAAAAAATCCGAATTTTTATTATTTTTTCTTTTTTTTGTAGTTTTGTGTGTCGTTTTAACAAGATTCCGGCTAAAACCGATACTCCGATTGCGATGAAATTTTATGGAGGCCTTCGAAATCTCTGAACTTAGAACTGCCACTTTTTTTGAGTGAAATCGAGAAAATGTTTTCATAAAAACGCAATTTTACGTTTTTTTTTCGAATTTTAAAAAAATTTTTTTCGACTTATAACACCTACATGCTTTATTCGATTGTAATGATTTTTTCACAGAAGCTTTTTTTATGAATTAAGGTATTCGTGTAAAATTGAACGAAATTTCGAAAAATTATTTCTCATGAAATCGAAATTTTAGGGTTTTTTTTTTCTTTTTTGAAACAATTCTTTGACTTATAACCCCTACATGATTTATCCTATTGTAAAAATTTTTATCACAGATCCTTAATTACATGAACTAATAATATTCCTGATAAATTTAAGCGCAATCGAATAATTATTTCTTAGAAAATTGCAATTTTACGATTTTTTTCTTTTTTAAAAATTATGATTAATTAAAAAAATTAAGTTTATTTTTTATTTAATTTAATTTAATTTTAAAAAAATCTTCGACTAAGTAATGATTTTTTCACAGAACAACAGCAAATCCGCGTAAAACACATTGGCAGCTCAATGCACCAATTACGCTCATCCAACAACGCGGGGGGACTTAAGCGTTTTCCCTAGTATGAACGTTGTAGCCCCCCCCGTTTGGTCTAATCGGGCCCAAAAGGCACGAAAAATATTGCACTAAACCGTAAAAAAACTTATATTAAAAGCTTTATTTCTATGGATTCTGGCTAATTTTTCCAACTTTTTCTTTCAAATGGTACTACATGACCATAACCTTAATGTCCATGTATAATATGAACGTTGTAGCCCCCCACTCGTTTGGTCAGAATCGGCCCAAATGACACGAAAATATCGCACTAAAAATCGAAAAAAATCGTAAAAGTACGATATTCATGAGAAATATTTCTTCGATTGTACCCAAAAACAATACACCTCTAAGTTTAGAGATTTCGAAGGTCCCCTCCAATTTTCAGCAAGATCGCTTATGCCGTTTGCCCGGAATCCTGCTAACAAACAGACAAAAAAAAACAAACAAACAAACAAACAAACAAAACAAAAAAACATTGGAGCTAAATTTTTTGGGGGGTCAGTGAAATTGAAGTCTTCGCTTCGCTCATCCAATTATATGTCCGATATAATTATATAGAAGAGTCAAGATCTTTTGTACTAAATTGTTATCAAGATTTGAACACAATAATGAAGATTCGCGGTCGGTGGTTTCTTCCGCGAAAGTTTGTTACCTACTCCCTGATTTACTGTTCGTGATTTTTGGCAAACCTCATATTCGTTTGAGTGGGATCGTCTAATAAATCAGTTTTTTTCTTTTCGTTTTTCATTTTTAATGATTTTCTTTTCTTTTCTTTTCTTTTCTTTTCTTTTCTTTTCTTTTCTCTTTTCTTTTTTCTTTTTTTTCCACCACTTTTTATATTTGGTTCATTTCTTAATTGCATTTAATACCCTCTTTTAATTTGTTACAAAATTGTTGTGCTTTTAATACATTGTTGTTTAATATTACCATTTCAAATATTTACTTAACTGTAGTTCATTGTTGTGTCTGCATCTATGTTATTAGATTTATTTAGTTGTCCTCTTTTGTAAATCTCTTTTTAATTGAATAGGATAGACGTTAAATAAATTAATAAAATTAAAACCATTATAAACCATTTTTCATCGATTAATGACTGTTCATACATTGCGCTTTTAAGGGATGTTCATGTCATCATCACACGAGATACTCTATACCATTCCTTTTAAATCATGAATGAAATCATAATGGTATGTTTATCTACAGAACGTCATAAATAGCTCTAAAGAGTAGTTTAAAGTATAGTACAGGGCGTGGCAATATAAGTTGAACTGGTTTACAAGTTGGAAAGGGTGAGAAAGGCTTTCTCCAATATAGGTTGGTCATTTTGAGTGAATGAGTGATGTGCGGTTCACCAAAGATAGTGTACTTGGTAGACGGAGGGGGGGGGGGGGGGGGGGGGCAGAGTTTGCGTCAGGAGAGCAATAGCTTTCACAAATTGCGGTGGAAGAATACACGGCAAAAACAATATTCCGTGCGTGTAAATCAGTGAATGATCGCAACGATGCCACACATGGAGGTGTTTTATTGATACTCACGTGCAATTAGTTCAGCGTATCACTCGACTAGGTTTGTGAGGGAGGGGTACTCATATCTGCCTGCAGCGCAGCGTGTTTAAATGCGAATTAATTATTATTTATAATCAAATATTACATTAATTAGAAATAACAAGCTGGATGAAAACATTCGAGGCCTATAATAAAATACATTAAAGAAATATACGGTATTTAACAATTATAAAACACGCTTTGAAGATATTGAATAATGGAACTTTCTTAAAGTTCCATATAATGGGTTTTAAAAATGTATTTTACTTCGTAATTTACAGATAACTGGTTCGTTTTATGTACTTGATGGAGAAGAAAAAATAAGTTCACCCAATCCTGCATCACAAACCAAGTCTGCATTCTTAAAGTGTGTATCAGTAAGCTGACGCTTACTTAGTGTTAGTTCAAGTTAGTTCTAGCTAGTATACTAGTTACTGTTATTTATATCTAGTAGTACTAGTTAGTTACATTATACATGAAAGAACTATTTAGTGTTAGTGCTAGTTAGTGCTAGTTAGTGCTTAGTTAGTTCTAGTTAGTGCTAGTAAGTTCTAGTAAGTGCTAGTAAGTGCTAGTAAGTGCTATGTTAGTGTTCGTGCTCGCTAGTGCTGCCAAGGTGCTGAGAACCAGCACGCTATACACGTGCAGCTGATGCAAGTGGCAGTGCACGCTAGACACTGCACCTGTTCAAGGACGCAAGCTTAGGTGCAGGACACAAGAGAACAATGTCTGCAGTTGTGACACTCTATGAACCTAGTCGTGAAGATGATGAACAATACTCAGACCACGACATTCCCTGAAAACAAATGGGCTCAACACTTGATGAGTGTAAAATCAAAATATTGTTTAATTAATTGCCCCATGTCTATGTTGGTTTGTCTGTCCGCCTGTCCGTCTGTCCGTCTGTCCGTCTGTCCGTCTGTCCGTCTGTCTTCCTCCTTCTCCTCTGTTGCTATTTCCCTCGCGCTTCTGCATGGCACTATTGGCAAACGGTTAAACATCAGCTACCACAGTTATTGGCAACTTTGAAGAGCTACTTAAACTCTTGATATATGCGTGGTATTCCGTTCACCGATAATTACACCTTATTACATGCTATTTAGTTACATAACGCAACATCAGAACATTATTATCTTTATATTTAGGTATATGAGTGTAATGGAGGAGATTAAATAGTAGCACTTTTGATGTGCGGGTTAAAATAGAATAAAAGCACAATTGGATTCTATTGTGAGTGGGTAATTGGACGGTTTCACATAGCTTTTAATTACTACATGTCGATTTAACACTTGAACGCTTACCACAATTATTGCGTATTATTCGAGAGCCCTTGATTATTGTTTAGGTATTGCAAATTAAGGCTTGGTTTAGTAATCAGTCTAACTGAACCTAATCAATTTCCACGAATACAATATTATCATAATATCATATCACTATATTTTTAATATAAAATATAGTATAATATAATAATATAATGCATAATAATAATATGTCAAGCTGAATATGTCTAAGAGAACAGTAAATTTAATAATGTTACATTTTTGTCACGTTTTCACTGTAGCCCAACCTGATGTATGAACAGTAACACTATACAGTATGCTATGTTCGAGATGGTTTTGACTTCGGTTAATGGAATCAGAGTATTTATTTAATGCCTGTGCATGTACTTTAAATTGCCGCGAGTATACGTATATGTACACAGAGAACACCTCTCACCTACTAAATGTGTAAAATAAAATATACAACGATACGTAACTTTTTTTACGTTCATCGATATACAAAGTTTGTAAAGACATTGCAGCAAATTGTACTTTCGAATCCTTTGCTTTTATTACTTTATTGGATTGGATTGGATTGGATATTGCTTAACGTCTCATATTTATGCAACTTGGCTAATCGAGACGAATTTTTATTTATGATGTTATTGTTATTGTTATTTGATTGATGTTATATTGTTATATTGTTATATTATATTTATTGATGTTATATGGTAAACAATAACATAATATCTAATACACATTGATGAAGATCTAGACAATGTAATGTTTGTTATGAATTGCAGACAGAGCTGTGAACTAAATACGTTAGATACACGTGCATTAGTTTTCTTCGCATTTTTTACGTAAAATGATACCGAGTTTGTTACAAAATGCTGGGGATTTGGAATAATTTAAAGCGTTTTAAGAATGTGATAAGCATGACGCCGATATGCCAACATATTTCACCAACTCGGCGCGAGGTATCAGAATGTTCATATATTGCATTGGTAACTAAACTTATACTAACTTATACTGGACTCACGTCCAGAATTCCAATTCGATTGAATTTGCTACGAAATATTGTGAATCTTAACTAAAATGAAGCATGGCATCTGACGGAAGACGCTATTATGTGCGTTCCATGTTGTGCAATAGAAGTTAGGTTTAGAAATAATATATAACTGTTATTAGTGTGGCTTCCTAAAAAATACCCTTAGTGTGCGTAGGCCTACACGTGACTGTAAAACACATCTGTGTTTGGTTATGAGTACCAAGATATTTATCTTTCTTTCAGACGGTATTACATCAATACGTTGTCACAAACCGACGAGAAATCTTTTTGTTTTTCTTACAACTTACAATTAATTAATTTAAATTAATAATTAATTTCATAAGTATGTTCAGTGTGGTGATTAGTATCTCCGTAGAGAGCCTCACTAGTACACGGTCCTTGTGTAGGTGTATTGTCACCCTGGCCGCTTGCGTGTATCATGCCAGCAAGTTATATGTTGCGAGACATTCGTTAACCGACTAGCTCTAGATTTACACAAAGCACAGATTATGGCAAATGAGGTTAATGAAATAAGAATGAATTGATTCCCTAAAGCTCCTGTCATAGCGTAACACGTGTTCGTGTGCCCTGCAGTGCGTGAGTACGGAGGGCGAGACGCCATTTTCCTCCAGCGCCGAGCAGCGTCTTGGCCGTCTTGCGGCTGGGGCCCAGCCCGACGCCGGCGTCGACTCAAGGCGCTGCTCGCAATACTTTGTCACGCCACCAGGAAAATACTTACGGATCTCATTGCCTACCAGCAGAGGTAAGTGTTGTGCATAGACGCTGTACGAAGCTCGACTCTTTCACTTAGAAACATAATTTTCCAGGACTCTTTTGTTTGATTTAACTAACTATAATTTGTTTATGAAAATGTTACTTTAGTTCATATTAATTGAAACTTGACATAATTTCAAAATAAAAATATGAGAAACTTTCATACGCCTGATTTTGAAGGTGGTTTAAAAATAGATGCTACAAAACGCTATAAAATGACTTCACTTGAAAATGCTATGTGCACGTACAGCGTACACCCAGCGTCAGAAGTAAATCCAGGGCTGGGTATTGTAGATACAACGATACGTCTTGATTTACTTCTGACGCCGTGTGTACCTCTCTGTACCTATAGATATTCGACGTTGTGAAAGAAATCTATGAATAAAACATAGAATAATCTTATTTCAACTCTTGATTTTTCTTCGATAAGTTTTTAAAATTATTCACATTTCTGAATTATTATATTTTTCTTAAACATATCTTAACCCCTGCTACGTGATTTTATAATTTAATAAACCCCATTTAATTCGTTAGTTAAATGAATATAACTTATTCATCAAAAGCTTCATTCTCATTTCAACAAATATACACTTTCCTGGTATGCGTGACGCATTTTCTTTTTCCTTCAGTTTGTCAAGGATTGATCAATGAAACGTGTGAAACTAGTTATGTTCGTCCAAGAGAAGTACAACAATATGTTAATTTTATTTCGTGTTTTATATAACATAATCGGTGGAGTGAGGCTAACCGTGGCAATGACGTGAACAAACAATAATACTATACCGGGTCTGCACCCTACCAGGTATATCGGGGCTAGGCCCAATACTTGTCAATCCAGAATACTTTGTTAGGAAACCTGCCCAGGAACTGTGATATACGTACGGTTGTGAAGGGATGTCACACAATCTTTTGAACGTGCGCGTGTGTTAGGTGGTAGGTATCAAACTCTGTCGGAGGAAGTGTTTCAATCAATATACAAGCTACTCTGTTCTGATATTAGTTGACTGATTGTCTTGTTCCTAAAAGTATATTAATAAATCTAGGAAAACGCTTAAGTCCCGCCGCGTTGATGGATGAGCTTTTTTGTAAGTTTTTAGTTTGCGTGGGACCACTTTTTCTTTGCAAGTGCTTTTTGAATGCATTGTAGGTGATTGTTGTCAAGTTTCTATTGTTACTTGTTAAATGTTATTAAAAACCTCATATTAAAACCTTTATTCTATGGATTCTGGCTAATTTTTTCAACTTTTTCTGTCAGAAAGCAATACATCACCATTACCTTAATGTCCATGTGAAATATGAACGTTGTAGCCCCACCGTTTGGTCAGAATCGGCCCAAATGTCACGAAAATATCGCACTAAAAATCGAAAAAAAATCGTAAAAGTACGATATTCATGAGAAATATTTCTTCGATTCTACCCAAAAACGAGGCAGGTCTAGTTCTATATATTTCGAAATGTCCGCCTCATAATTTTCATCAAGACGCTATGCCCGTTTGCCGATCGTGCTGACAACAGGAAAAACAACTTCAAAAACAAAAACAACTTAAAAACATTGGAGCTAATTTTGAGAGGTGTCAGTGATTGAGTCTTGCTTATGCTCATTCAAGAAAAATAAAATCTCACTGATTCTCATCGCTAATGGATTACAAAGCATTCGTACAAACCTTTACGTAAATGATTGACAACCAATGAAACGTATCAGAACTGATATTACCTGAGCTTTATAATCTTATTTTAGTAGAATGTTTGCTTCAAAGCAATAAATAAAGGAAGCAAACTCTCACTTCGTATAAATCAAAGATATCATTGAGCCAGTCTAATCTACTGACTACGATCGGCGCAGGCGACAAGAACTTCCTGCTAGTAAACATCTCTGATTCTAGAATGTTGTTCGTATTTACTATAATGTTGAGCATCATCGCAAATATTCAGCAAATGTTTACAACTGGCAAATGCGTTTTTAATAAAATGGTCAAAGCAATAAATAAAGGAAGCAAACCTCTTCGTCTTCTGTATTAATTGCAAGATTATCTTCTGAGACCCAGTTCTAATCTACCTGACCTAACGATTCGAGCTGCAGGCGACAAGAATTCCTGCTAGTACACATCTTATACTAGAATGCTGTTGCGTTTTACTATACTGTATTGACATATTCGCAAATAATTCAAGCAAAATATTGTTACAAACGTGCAAATGCCGTTTTAATAAAAAAAAATCAAAAAAGGAAAAAGGAAAAAGGTAACAGGAAAAAGGAAAATAATTCTTTTGCATCTCAAAGTACTTGCCCTGTATTGATAATATCAATTTAAAAAAAATTGCAATATAAGATTTCAACAGAATCATCGCATAGGAGTATTGTAATTCAAATTGTGGTATTTATTTGACTATTAATAATTCAATGCTATTGCTAGTCAAATAGTATTAAAACTGAAAATTACGAGTGAATATTCGACGACCCAAATAAAAAAATTAGATGCCAATCTAACTTGTAAAACTTGTGTAGCCCCTTCAGCGGGCAGTTTGTAGTCCAGTTGTATAACCTGTATATAGAGTTGGTTTGTAAAGAGTGGTCTTGGTGTTGGCTGGCCACAGGGTCGGTCTGACTGGTATAACTGGTGCAGCTTCTACCCTTGACCAGAGAAACGACTTAACCGGACACTCATGTACAGCATTCATTCAATAACATTTCACACACAAACTATTGTGTTTCTTTCATCTTATATGCTAAACGCTAGGTTTCTATTTAAGTGCCAAAGTTAATCACTGTATTTTTTGATAGCGGTAATTTTAGTTTCACGGTGAAGTTTTTGTCTTCGGTTGGTTATTTTGTTTTCAATTTTCCGTCGTTCGTGTTGAGACGAGCGTGATTAATTCAAAGACCGATTTCAAGAAAGTTCGCCTCTGCTTTGATTAATTAAGAGTTCCCACGTATATTCTCTAAATTCACCCCTCAGGGGGGAGGGGAGGGTGGGTGGGAGCGGGGTGGGGGGGATATTTTTTCGAAATAAGAATAAAGTCTATCTTAGAACAAAGACACCTCCTTAAATAATTACGTTCCAACCCTTTGAGCTCTGAGAATCCTTGCTTCTTATTCGTCAGTCCAAAGTAAAGAAGGCGTGGCTTCATTTGACACGATCGATGTCACATGACTTGGAGAAAAGATGGAGAGGGGGGGCAGAAAATGAGAAAAGACAGGGTGAATATTTTACAATCACACCTCCTCTCGAAGAAAACTACGATCAGACACAGAATTTAACAAAGAAAGACACGTTTTTTTATCATTCATTTTTACAACAGTTTTTTCCTCTACTTTCTTACGCTCAACTTGATGCAACCCTCATTTGAGTTCGCTTTACTTTCGTACACACTCTTTATTTAAGATTCTAGATCGTAAAAATACTTTGAAAAAAAATGAATTCGTACGCCCATTACAATAACTTAGAATATATATAGAGCTGTTATGATGGTAAATAGATAATTATTTTTTAGAATAAAGTACTCCCCTCTATTTCTTAATAATAACAGCAATGTATACAGAAAAGTTGTACCCAAATTGCTGAAAGTTTATGTATATGTTATGAAAGTATAAGAACCTACCTCCTCGGTAAGCCAGTTGTGAAAGAAGCTTGACGTATCCAGCCAGCTCGAGGGCGCGGGCGAGCGGGGGGGGGGAGGTCTCGGGGAGAGTAATGAAATCACCCTGTATTATATGGAGGCAGAGAAGACGGAGAAGAAGGAGAGAAAATTTAATTGCCTCGGGCTAGGGTTTATTATCTATGACGTTCGCGCATTTGTTTTCTCGCCGCTTCGCTCTTTGAATAATGGCTTCAAACTTTATATATTACGAAAGACAATTTTCTATGTGTAATAATGATTATTAATTATGGCTCATATCTTAAACTTTCAACTTAAGCGTCTGAGAGATTTTCTCATTTCGCGAGTTTCGTGTTTCTTATAATTTATGGTCGTGTTTTGTTTCTGCCTTATTTACGTGAAATATTAATGGCATGCTGCGCAATACCTCGGGGAAAATGCTGGAAAGGTGTCATTTATGATTTAGCCTTAATGCTGTCGGAAGGAAAGCGAGACCGGTTGTTCAACCACCTATGAACTTTCCATGTGTTGTCTGAAAAGTTGCGAATGTTAATTAACGCAGTTGAGGTTACAGGTCTGTTAAAAATAGTGAATTACAATTAATGAATTTTCTACGAGCTGCTGCTTTGGGCACATGGACAATAACTGAATTACATTTTATTAAACCAATTTATCCAGAGCGCGGTTTCTGAAAATTACACCCCTTTAAAAGTTGACCTTTACCTAACTCCCGGTTTGTTCTGCAGAACGTGAAACGGGCTCGGTCTGCTACGCAAATGCCAGCCCTTCTTAAATGTAGAAACGTTCTGAGTTTAGTTGGTAAAAATGTCTCTTTCTATTCTTATGGTGGCAAAGTCTCTGGTGTACGTAATAAAGTCAAAGACAACAGGACGTTATCAGGTCGGTGGTCGGTTCGCAGCGCTCCCCACGGTGGATGCGTAAACTAGAGAGGTCTACGCTCCTAGCCGAGGAAGCTAGACCTCTCGCATGCACAGTAGCACGACAGCACGACAGCACGACAGCACAACAGCACAACAGCACACCAGCACAACAGCACAACAGCACGACAGCACGACAGCACAACAGCACAACAGCACAACAGCGCCACAGCACAACAGCACGAAAGCACGACAGCACCACAGCACAACAGCACGACAGCACGACAGCACAACAGCACGACAGCACAACACACGACTGCACAACAGCACAACACCACAACAGCACAACACCTTGTCTCTGCCAGATTAACACCAAACTACTTACATACAACACTTGTATTTCTTTTAATTTTCAAATCCAACTTCATATTGACCAAAGCGACTTAATTATCTCAACCAAAAGAACATCGAACTTCAAACATTTTTCTTATATTTCTTAGCAAATAAATATAATAATTTGTTTTAATAGTACCATAAATTCCTCGCGTCCCTTAACTACTAGTGCCACTTTGTGTCCTGATAAAGAAAGCTTCATATTCCATTGTGTAACATTAAATAATAAATTGTAATTATTTTGTTTTAGAATAAAGCTGTTTCGTTTATTGAGCAATGTGATTGGTGAGCACGGTCGGCGTGAGCTCCCCTCAACTTTGAAGTCGTATTGCAAGTGCTCCTCGACAAACTTGCGTCTCACTCTGATATTCAGGTAATATGACTAATTGAAATGCTCACGAGGAGGTTATTAACTTGTTACTAATAAACTTGTCACCTTGCACGTCATTCGTTTAGATGGCCCTTCAATACCGACTGCAGCTACCTTTTTATCTTCAACATTTATACAAGGGGTATTTATTTGCAAAACGGACAGGTAAACGACATAGAAAAAACTCGGCAAAAACGTCGCGGTAAATATAAAAAAAAACTCTCTTTCCACCTGGTGAAGTCAATACGATATCAACTTCTCTTCAGTGACATCGATGTGTTACTGTGTCAAATACAGTGTAAATATGCACCCCGAATTAGGGGCTTCGCCACGCAGTGCTAGGGTAGGATCAGGGGGGCTAGGATAGAAAAAAAAACACAAATTACGTACTCAGTAAATAAAAACCATGTATTATAAAGAAAAAAACGTAGGGAGCATATCATGTTTGCAAACATAATATAATAAAATGGCCACAGTTAGTATAAAAAAATCGTAGTAAAAAGCTATGCATGTAGGGTGAGGTTCAGGGGACCCTTCGATGATAAAAAACGGAACAAAAAATAGCACGCGACTAAATGTGAAGGCAGGTTGAGTTTTTTTATTTTTTTGGGGGGAGGGGGGTATTAGATTAAGATTTTTTTACACAGAGTCCTGCCTTTGAACCATAAGGTGTTACCTTTCGCCACAGAATAACGATTACAACTAATTTACACATTTTATACATGGCACATTTTAATAATAATGAAACTGACAGTAAATAAAGAAAAAGTTGAATGAAGTGAAAAAAACGCTCACTTTATTTTGCTGCATCACGATAACATAAAGACAGGTGAATTTAGTTTTTAAGTTATTCAGATGATCAATATTGTATTGAAGTATTGAATGGGTTGACAAATCATCAGCTAGAGTTAAAGCATTTGACAATGACAATGGCTTTTAATAAGTTTAGTATATTTGTATTATTTTTGACAGTGTGGAATGTAACACATTAAACTCTGTGAAACACTGGCTTGTTAAGCCTCACATGTGTGCTTTGCTCGGCGTCTCTGATACTCCAATGTTATTTGAGACGTCCCTTCATCCAGGTCTGTCACGTGGTTGAGGAACGTTATACTGTGTCTGGCTAGTGTGGCACTCAGTCTGGATGATAATATGGCTAGTGTGGCACTCAGTCTGGATGATAATATTCCCTGTGATCTAATCCAGGCAACTATCTGGTATTGGACGATTTGTGGATTTCATTAATTCATAACAACTTCACATTAGAAATAAACATACACGACAATGCAATGCATTGTTGTTGTAATACTAGGAAGCTTCGCAAACGTCTTTTCAGGCGCGTTGTTGGATGAGCGTAATTTAAAAAAAAACGAAAAAAGCGTAAAATTGCGATTTTCATAAGAAATAATTTTTCGAATGCGCTCAAATTTAACACAAATATATTAATTCATAAAATTAAGGTTCTGTAAAAAATCATTACACTCGGATAAAGCATGTCGATACCTAAGTGGCAAAACCTAGCATCTACACTTTTGGATGAGCGTAGCGAGCGAAGCGAAGATTCCATTTCACTACACTGGAGAAAAAAATCCGGAATGATTTTTCCCTTTTTTCTGTTTGTATTGTTGTGTGTTTGTTAAGACGATTCCGGCTAAACCGTTACCCCAATCGCAATGAAATTTTCTGGAGGCCTTCGAAATTACTGAATTTAGAACTGTTAAGTGTTTGAGCGCAATCGAACAATTATTTCTCGTGAAAATCGCAATTTTACGATTTTTTTCTATTTTTAAAAAATTTCTTCGACTTATAACACCTACATGCTTTATTCGATTTTATTGATTTTTTCATAGAACCTTAATTTTATGGATTAAGATATTCGTGGGAAATTTGAGCGCAATCAAAAAATTATTTCTTATGAATATCGAAATTTTACGTTTTTTTCTTTTTTAAAACAATCCTTCAGCTTATAACACCTACATGCTTTATCCTATTGTGATGATTTTTTCACAGAACCTTAATTTTATGAATTAATATATTCGTGTAAAATTTGAACGCAATCGAATAATTATTTCTTATGAAAATCGCAATTTTACGATTTTTTCTTTTTTAAAAATTACGATTAATTAAAAAATATATATGTTAATTTTATAATTAATTGGATGAGCGTAGTGAGCGAAGCGAAGATTCTATTTCAATACACTGGAGAAAAATATCCGGAATGTTTTTTTCCTTTTTTTTCCTTTTTTTGTTTGTTTTTTAACACGATTCCGCCTAAACCGATACTCCAATTGCGATGAAATTTTCTGGAGACCTTCGAAATCTCTGAACTTAGAACTGCTACGTTTTTGAGTGCAATCGAAAAATTATTTTTCATGATATTCGCAATTTTACGATTTTTTTTCGATTTTTAAAAAACTTACTTGACTTATAATATATACATACATGCTTCACCCGATTGTAATGATTTTTGCACAGAACCTTGATTTTATGAATTAATATATTCGTGTGAAATTTTAGCACAATCAAAAATTCATTTATTATGAAAATCGCAATTATTATTTTACGATTTTTTTCTATTTTTAAAATTTCTTTGACTTATATAACACCTACATTCTTTATTCGATTGTTATGATTTTTTCACAGAACCTTAATTTTATGATTTAATGTATTCGTGTTAAATTTGAGCGCAATCAAATAATTGTTTCTCATGATAATTGTAATTTTACAATTTTTTTATTTTTAAAATTTCTTCGACTTATAACAGCTACATGCTTTATCCGATTGTAATAATGTTTTCACAGAACCTTAATTTTATGAATTAATATATTCGTGTGAAATTTGAGCGTAATCGAACAATTATTACTTATGAAAATCGCAATTTTTCGCTTTTTTGGTTTTTAAGCAATTACGCTCATCCAACAACGCGCCTGAAAAAGCGTTTGCGAAGCTTCCTAGTCTAAGAAACTTCAATGCAACATTTAAAAGCCCGCCGCCAAAATCGGTCTAATGATCAAAAAGAGCCAAAAATGTTAATCGAAAAAGCTAATAAAAAAAATGCTCTTTTTGATCATTAGACCCATTTTGGCGGGCTTTGAAATGTTGCATGACATTTTTTTAGAAAATGTAGATACGAGGTTTTGCCACTTAGGTATCGATGTAATAAGTCGAAGAAATTGTGTTAAAAAAAAGCGTAAAATTGCGATTTTCATGAGGATTATTTTTTCGATTGCGCTCAAATTTCAAAGTAATATATTAATTCGTAAAATTTATGTTCTTTGAAAAACTCATAACTATCGGATATAGCATGTAGGTGTAATAAGTCAAAGTTTTTTTTTTTTACGAAAAAATCGTAAAATTGCGATTTTCATGAGAAATAATTTTTCGATTGCGCTCAAAAACGTGGCAGTTCTAAGTTTAGAAATTTCAAAGGCCTCCAGAAAATTTCATCGCAATTGCAGTATTAGTTTAGCCGGAATCGTGTTAACAAACACACAAAAATACTAACAGAAAAAGTGAAAAAAAGAAAGAAAAAAGAAAAGAAAAACATTCCGGATTTGTTTCTCTAGTGTAGTGAAATGTAATCTTCGCTTCGCTCATCCAATTACTATTTCAAATATTTACTTATCTGTAGTTCATTGTTGTGTCTGATCTATGTATGCGTGTGTCTTAGTTGTCCGCCTTTGTAAATCAGTTTTTTAACTGAATAGGATAGACGTTAAATAAAAATAAAAATAAAAATCACCAAACATTCAACGAACATACTCAAATAACAGCACACAGCAAGTACTAACCATTAAATAAATAAAATATATATATTGAAATAAAATTTAACCGTTTTACCTGTTCTTAATGTCATTTAATAAACAGAATTAGTGTAATACTTCGGGAAATTTCAACACCCTTCTAATGGCAAACAAATATCACTATAATTCTTTTTATATAAGGAGAAGTTAAAGTAATAAATTTAATTTCAACAAAACCAAACCGTTCTAAAAATATCAGCTTTTATAAAAGATGTATCCATAAAAAACGATTCGCTTAAATTACAAAAATAGTAAATTACAAAAATTATTAAGCAGTTGTTCCAATACCAACATCAAACTATTGAAACCGTTTTCGTGGTTTAAGGGGGGTAGATTTTTTTATTTCCAGCGTACGAGCATAAGGAATAATTATTGTAACATGGAGTGATTTTACTAAATTTTCTCCTAATGAAGTAGAAGAATATTTTCAAATAAATCAGTGTAATATTTCCACAAGTCTTTTTGACCTTTTCTTTTTAGCGTTTTTACATTACTGTGAAAGTATCAGTAATTCTGTTGTTGTAGTATATAAAAATAAATTTGTACTTCAAGAGATAGACCTATACTGGCAAGTCATTAGAAAACTTAAATTCTTACTTACCATAGGACTTTGAAGGTTATAAATATGGATAAAGGGCCTACATTAGATGCAGGTATAGCAAGACAGATAACGGTAATATAATACAATTTCCATATTTTGTTCTAGGGAAACTTTCCAATATACATTGACTCCCCCCTTAGGTGGCTCACAACTCACAAGCCACAATCTAATATAATATCTATGCTTACAGGTTGAAGAGTTGGACAACCCTACGGACAATCTCAGCACCACCGATATGAAAACATCATCCTCCTTCCATATCAATAAGTTGAAAGAAATCCTGTTACAAGATTGGGCCCAAGATGGAACCTTGAGGCACTCCAGCAGCAAACTCTATAAACTTACTTGAACGTAAATAAAATCAATAGCACTTAGTGTGTGGCATTGAATTATAATGAAGCTTCTTCGTGTACATTGTTTTAAGTCAGTCATGGGACTCACCGGGTAACTGTTAATACGTTTTAAATCATTATTGTTATTTAAATACTATTAAAATTTAAAAAATATCTATGTCATTTTTCGATACTATTGCATTGTTGGATGAGCGTAGCGAGCGAAGCGAAGATTCCATTTCACTACACTGGAGAAAAAAATCCGGAATGTTTTTTATTCTTTTTTTTTTTTTGTATTTTTGTGTGTCTGTTAACACGATTCCGGCTAAACCGATACTCCGATTGCGATGAAATTTTATGGAGACCTTCGAAATCTCTGAACTTAGAACTGCCACGTTTTTGAGCGCAATCGGGAAATTTTTTCTCATAAAAAATGCAATTTTACGATTTTTTTCGATTTTTAAAAAATGTCTTCGACTTATAACACCTACATGCTTTATTCGATTGTAATGATTTTTTCATAGAAGCTTAATTTTATGAATTAAGATATTCGTGTGAAATTTGAACGTAATCGAAAAATTATTTCTCATGAAAATCGAAATTTTACGGGTTTTTTCTTTTTTAAACAATTCTTTGACTTTATAACACCTACATGCTTTATCCTATTGTAATAATTTTTCACAGAACCTTAATTTTATAAATTAATATATTCGTGTTAAATTTGAGCGCAATCGAATAATTATTTCTTATGAAAATTGCAATTTTACGATTTTTTTCTTTAAAAAAAAATACGATTAATTAAAAAAATTAAGTTTATTTTTTATTTAATTTAATTTAATTAAAAAAAATCTTCGACTAAGTAATGATTTTTTCACAGAACAACAGAAAATCCGCGTAACACATGGCAGCTCAATGCACCAATTACGCTCATCCAACAACGCGGCGGGACTTAAGCGTTTTCCTAGTTATTATTCCATTATTATAACTAGGAAAACGCTTAAGTCCCGCCGCGTTGTTGGATGAGCGTAATTCGTGCATTGAGCTGCCATGTGTTATGCGGATTTTCTGTTGTTCTGTGAAAAAATCATGGCTAAGTTGAAGATTTTTTTAAATTTAATTTAAATTAAATAAAAAATAAACTTTAATTTTTAATTTTTTAAATAAATATTAATTTTAAAAAAGAAAAAAATCGTAAAATTGCGATTTCCATAAGAAATAATTATTCGATTGCGCTCAAATTTCACACGAATATATTAATTCATGAAATTTAGGTTCTGTGAAAAAATCATTACAATCGGATAAAGCATGTAGGTGTTATAAGTCAAAAGAATTGTTTGAAAAAAGAAAAAACCTGTAAAATTTCGATTTTCATAAGAAATAATTTTTCGATTGCGCTCAAAAACGTGGCAGTTCTAAGTTCAGAGATTTCGAAGGCCTCCATAAAATTTCATTGTAATTGGAGTATCGGTTTAGCCGGAATCGTGTTAACAAACAGCCAAAAATACAAAAAAAAAGAAAAGAAAAGAAAAAAAAACATTCCGGATTTTTTTCTCCAGTGTAGTGAAATGGAATCTTCGCTTCGCTCGCTACGCTCATCCAATGATACTGATAATAATTGAGAAATAATATACTTTGAGGATAATCGACGTCGACCATCATCTATCAGCTCAAATAAGTTTTATTATATTTCTCAATTTGGATCGTCGGGAAACACTCCCGTAGGTGGAATTGTTGATATTTAATACAATCCAGAAATTGAAAAATCCAGTTTTATTATGGTTAAATAATAATAAATCTGTATTCGGTATCTGAAGCAAAAGCTGTTGCCTTACCACACAGTTTTTTTTAAGTTTCAAATATAAAATTAGTATTCATTCAAAAAAACATAGCGAAATAATGCACAAAGTTAATAATATATTAATTATTTCGATCTGTGGAAGGATGAACATTAAAATAATAATAATATTGCAATTGTGTTAAAACTCGCCTCGCCTGGGGCTCGATCCCAGAACTCTCAGGCTTACTCAACAACGCATGAACGCACGAATGATGCACTTGATGTGCTGGTGACTTTCTAACATATTAACAGTTGTGTTTTCTGATGGAATGCTTATGTAGTGTATTTGTGGCCATTGCTACGATTCCAAAAAGCAGATGGAAAAATTAATTTTGTATATACTATGTGAATGGACTGGTAAAGTTTATAAACAAAAAATCGAGCAGGATTGTTATTATCGATTCCTTGCATCTATGTATTATAATGTTAAATGGTTTGTAACTTGTATCTGTGTTTCGTTATCTTCAGGCAAAACCAGCTATTCTTTCGTCAATGATGTTGTATGAGTAACATGCGAGGGTTATTGTTTTTAATTGCAAACATTCAAGCCCTACATTATTCTTTATCCTACACACACATACATGTGTCATGTGTGTATTAATAGGGAGCGAAGCTAGCCTACTTGCATCATATGTATGTCTGTCTGTCTGTCTGTCTGAAAGTCAAGTACGTAATTCAACATGACCTCTTGTAGTAGAACAAGGATGACATGATATTTTGTGACATCTGTGGTCAACAGCCACAGCCCCAAGAGATGTCCTAGAAACACGGCACCTCCACCAAAATTGGCTTTAACACTGGAAATTAATTATTTTACCTTGGTGATAGAATTCTTCGAAAAAACAATAATTTTAAGAACGTATAACTTTTATTCATTGCATTGGGTCATAGATTTTTGTTTCAAGCTCATACCTAAACCGTTACTATGTTTTATATATTTTTAAGTAATCTCTAACCAAACAGCACGGAACGTGCTCCAATGAACTCATTAGTTACACTTACACGGCGCACCTATAAACATGTTCACCAGTGTATGTGTTGACTCCTTGATAAGTATAAATGTCTCACTACAATACATTCCTACAAATATTCAATGGATATAAAATATAGAAAAACTTTACCCCAATATTAAACTCAAATTGAAAAGCTAATTCTGACTGTATTGAACATGGAAGACATTAGTGATCGTTTTACCTTTATTAACAGGAATAGAATGATTCAACCCGGCACCTCCACCAAAACCGGGGAGAGAGGGAGAGAGAGAGAGAGAGAGAGAGAGAGAGAGAAAGGCAGCGAGAGATCAGATAGATAGACATACGAATTAGGCCTTATCTCCCATTGAACGTGGTTAATATTATGTTCAATTTTTCACAGTGCATTCTGGATGATTATGATGTATATATACATACATACAATATACAAATATAAGTAAATGTTATTCAAAATTCTTAAAAAATATTTGAAGTTATTAAATCTAGATTATTATAGTCTTTCAATTATTCATCGCTTGCATTCCTATCGAATTTTATGAAATATAAATCATGCATTTTACTCTTAAAAATATTTAAACTATTGATAAGGGTGTCCCTGATGTTTAAGAGCGAGTGGGAGAGGGAGAGTGGAGAGTGGAGAGTGGAGAGTGGAGAGTGGAGAGTGGAGAGTGGAGAGTGGAGAGAGAGAGAGAGAGAGAGAGAGAGAGAGAGAGTGAGTGAGTGAGTGAGTGAGTGAGTGAGTGAGAGAGAGAGAGAGAGTGAGTGAGTGAGTGAGTGAGTGAGTGAGTGAGAGAGAGAGGCCATAATGCAATGCTGCAATGATGACTATGCACCCCCCTCTAAACATTAACCACATTATTCTCACTCTTAGTTCTATGTTATCGTCTTCTTCTCCTCAACTTGCTGATAACAATTAGAAGTGTAAAAGAATTGAACCGTACGGTGTGGGTGTCAAAATAATGTGATCATTACGCTGAGCGACCGGATACATCACTTACCCTCTTGATATAATTACTTTAGTTAAGCAGCGTCTCTATTACACCTTCGTTAGTCACCTAGCCCAGCGACCTGGGGGCGCGCACCAAACTGTGCAACACTTCAGAAGAAATATTTCTTATAAGTAGTCAAAATATATCCCATGCACACACACCCTTATGCACTGAGACCTGTCTAACAGTGGGAGCAAGCTTTATATTCGCGCACTGTAAACACAAAAACTCCACCCCCCGTCACTGCATGGAAAAACAGAATTTGCAACTAATGCACGTAAAAGTAAATTCAAATTGATTGTTGTCAAGCATGGCAAGGATGTACCATAACTGTGTTAATTGACTTTTTAACTTCTATCATATTATAGTGCTCATACTATGTAGATGGGTGCACAGACTGGGGCCTTCTTTTAGATCTTCTGTTTGTTCAAGTATTTGTATGCGTGGGATCGCACTATTACAACAATACTACAAGTTCCATTGGACAATTTTGCTCAAAATTATTTTATTTAAGTATTGGTTTTATCGTGCAACAATTAAAAGACTGCAAGATAGTTTATGTTACACTTGCTTTTTGTACACGACTATTACTTAAGTTTATATATAGTTACATTTAAAATATAGGCTAACAAAAGGCTCGCAGAAAATCCTGGATTTCGATAGCTTGAAGTAAACTTTCTAAAATTGTCTTTCAAAAAGCAATGAATCACTATTAGATTAGTATCCAAGTTCAATCAGCATGTTGTAGAGAGACTCATTTGGTCCGAACAGCTTTGCAGTTGAAACTGATGACAGTAGTAGTATAGGTTGAGGAGCAGGGCGAACCAATTAGTGATATTGAGCAAATTTTAACCTATTTTATTTATCCATAAGGAATATTCGTACACCAAGCAAAATTATCTTCGGTTGTCAGGTACATAAATCCCCCGATAATGACAGTTTTCGAATTCATTCCACGTTTCAAGATGGTGCATGATACATTCAAAACAGCCTAGGTCGTCTCAGTGGCGAGTACTTAAATATTATACTTTAAACTTGAAACATTCTGTGTCATCCTTGTTCAAGAGTCAACAAAACACGCATGTTAAGGTCGTGTTCGGTTTTAACCGTGAGACGTGACACGCACATATATAGTGTAAAACTACTCGGAATGTGAATGCACTGTCCCACACGCAACCATGCTACTCACACGAGCCGTCCTCCCTCAACAGAAAGTTAATTAATCGAGGTAGTTAAACGGCCACACACTGTAAACCGTTCACTTCACACCTTATTTCCCATCGGGCTTGTTGAATTCTAAAACGACAGAGAATATTGAATGTGTGGGAGATTTAAAAAAAAATCCACTGTTACAGCTCCCTTCCGCTTTTTAATTGTTTCAACGAGTTAAGCTTGTGATGAAGGTGTAAAAAAGCAAAACCCGAGAGGAATTTAAAATGCCTTTTTAACCCATTATCTCCCCCCGCGAGGCAAAGCGGGCGAACGAGAAAAAGGGGCTTCAAATTAGTCGGAATTTCAGGGGAGATTTTTCACCGCAAAGTATGTTATATATGAGGTGAGATTAGGTAGATCTGCTATCGCGGCTAATGTGCATCATATGGGTGGACACCTAGCTCGCTGGTGGTGGTGGGAGAGCAACCAAGTATCGGAGTCTATTACTTGTTGCGCTCACACAAGCGTGCGTGTATCACTGCTCACCTAGCACCTAGCACCTAGCACCTAGCACCTAGCACCTAGCACCTAGCACCTAGCACCTAGCACCTAGCACCTAGCCTAGCTAGCTGGTGGTGGTGGGAGAGCAACCAAGTATCGGAGTCTATTACTTGTTGCGCTTACACAAGCGTGCGTGTATCACTGCACACCTCACACCTGCACACCTGCACACCTACACCTGCACACCTGCACACCTGCACACCTATACACCTGCACACCTGCACACCAGCACCTAGCACCTAGCACCTTCAATTTTAATTCATTGAGTCACTAGAAAATGTTGTTTTAGAGACTATTCATAATTATGTAATATGTATTTGATGTACTTTGATAACAATAATGCCAACTTGTATTAAAAAGGTATTTATATATAATGTTCTGTGGTGCATCAAGCAGAATCGTTTTTGTTTTCCAAGTAATGCAATAATGAATGTGTTTATTTTTCGTTTAGTTCAGTATCTGTAAGCAAGTTTGTGTATTACGTATGGCAGGGAGTAGAACACAAATGTTTCATTTATCATTCAATATTTTTGTGAATTTGAATCAAGTTTACATTTATTCGGCAGTTATATATGTTTGTGGTTTAAGATTCATCTAGGTAATTGCAATTGACAACGTTTGACCTATTAACTTTTTAATTTTTAAATCTACTACAAGCAAAGGTACGGGAATACCCAAATATGGAGGAATGTTAAAATTTATTGTCCCTCGTTTGTTTTAAGTTTGTCGGGTACGTGTACATTCAAACTTTCTGGGGGGCTCACCCCCCCCCCCCCCTGAACGCTGGGGTTACCGAAACCTTGTGTATCATCCTTGTTCAAGTTCAATGTAAGGAAATACAAAAACAGCCGTCCGCGGAGGCTCGTACTACGTTGGGGTAGGTGGTTTGAATCCCGCTAAGGCATGATTATCGCAATTGTCCTTGATCCTAATCTATCACCAATCAACGTCTCGAAAAGTAGTGTTGCAATACTAGAGACATTAAGAACAAAAATCTATCAACCAATCGACAAAAAAACATGTCGTCGTATAAATGAATAAAAATAACTTCGTATTTAGCCTACCCAACTCAGTCACAGAACTGATTTTAAATGGGGGACATTAACTTTAAAGACGACCAAGCTAACCCTGTAGGCGCCGACACCATCGACGAGCGAACAATGACCAACTAGAGACCAACACCGATCAATCAAGCTGGACACGATCCCACCCTCACCCACACGAGCCTCAACAAGACTGATGCTTGTGTATCCGTGAGAAGTGACAGGCCTACTCACGGACGTACAGAAGCATGACGCACATTGTCAAGCTACACTCCCTGGAATATTACTTGTGGGGGCAGCAACATGTCAATATTCAGGTCAGTGTGTTAATTAGTTTCAACGCACGTGGATATTCAAATAGTTCGATCTCTGGTGTTATTTTCTTAATACGCATAGGTGACCTCGTGCTGTATTGAGGTAGGGTCAGGCTAAGGGTAATTGACTATCACATCACATGTGTAAACATTGCGCAATCAATAATGTGCATTGCATCCTGTCTAACAGATCGCTTTCACGTGGATGTCACTTTAAGTATTAGATGCATCAGTAACAACTAAAAGTACGACCTGGAGAGGTTTTATATAACAGCAAGGATGACCACTTGCCAGAGTTAAATAAGAGTGCAGCAGGCCATATTTCACTTTTTCAAACACAACTTCCCGACTATTCTAGCGGTAGACCATAGTGGGCAAAATTCTGATAAATGGTCCTATTACTTATTCCAATTCCGAATGGCCCTCTTTCTAATTGAGAAGGGTGAGGAGGGTGGTCGGTAGAAAGGGTGGAATTCGAAGAAAATTTATTAACCAGAATCGAGGGAGGCACTGACCAACATCAAAATTCAATTTATCGTGTTTTTATAAACATTAATTCTTGGACTGCAGCCAAACCACGCACCGCAAAAATGTTAACATTCGTTGGTTTAATTTAGTGTTATCATATCGCTCCTTTTGTGATTAGTACTTGGATGAGCAGCGCAATAAGATAAGATAAGATAAGATATTGCTGTTCACTTAGACTAGTACAGTGTACAAGACTTATAACTCTTTGCAAAGAAAGTGAATAGTCTATGATTAATAATAATAAAAGCGATACTAATTGGATGAGCGTAGCGAGCGTAGCGGGCGAAGCGAAGATTCCATTCTTCTACACTGGAGAAAAAAATCCGGAATGTTTTTTTTTCTTTCTTTCTTTCTTTCTTTTTTTCTTTCTTTCTTTTTCTATTTTTGTCTGTTTGTCCACACGATTCCGGCTAAACCGACACTCCGATTGCGATGAAATTTTATGGAGGCCTTTGAAATCTCTGAACTTAGAACTGCCACGTTTCTGAGCGCAATCGGAAAAGTTTTTCTCGTGAAAATCGCAATTTTACGTTTTTTTCGATTTTTAAAAAATTTCTTCGACTCATAACACCTACATGCTTTATTCGATTTTAATGATTTTTGCACAGAATCTTTATTTTATGAATTAAGATATTATTTTGAAATTTGAGCGCAATTGAAAAAATATTTATCAAAAAAATCGAAATTTTACAGGTTTTTCTTTTTTAAACAATTCTTTGACTTATAACACCTACATACTTTATCCGATTGTAATGATTTTTTCGCAGAACCTTAATTTTATGAATTAATATATAAGTGTTAAATTTGAGCGCAATCGAGAAATTATTTCTTATAAAAATCGCAATTTTACGATTTTTTTAACAATTACGATTAATTAAAAAAAAAAAAAAATTAATTTAATTTAATTTAAAAAAAATCAACTTAGTAATAAATGATTTTTCCACAGAACAACAGAAAATTCACATAACACATGGCAGCTCAATGCACCAATTTACGCTCATCCAACAACGCGGCGGGACTTAAGCGTTTTCCTAGTAATGATATACACAGTGTTAGAAGAAAAAATAGTTGAATATAAAGCAATAATTGATATTGATCTGGATATTGATATTGATATATATTTATATATGATGATTGATTAATTGATAATAATATACACATTGTTTAGGGTATGTTAAAGTAGAGAAGATGCAAAATAATAGTATGACCTACTAGATTAAGAACTCATATATCTAAGAAAGAAAAACTGGATATAAAACAATAATTAATATTGATATTGATATTGATTATATATATATGATGATTGATTGATTGATTGATAAAGATATACACAGTGTTCATGTTAAAGTAGAGTAGATGCAAAATAATAATATGCCCTACTACATTAAGAACTCATTTATAAAAATAAAGAAGAAATAAAATTAGGATATAAAGCAATAATTGATATGATATTGTGATAAGAATTGCTGATGGCACAGAAAACAGCAATGATGTACAGTAGAATGTGTCTAATACATGCACAATCCAAGGAAGCGTGTAAGCACACACACACACACATATATAAAATATATATGTAGAAGTTTGTTACATAATTTCGGTTATAAGGGAACATTTGAAAAAAGAAGAAAATTTAAACAATTTCAGTGCTTGTTTGTGGCTAAACTCTAGATAATTTTTAAATATTTTAAGGATAAAATGAATTAGCTACAAATATTTACATGGAGGCTAACTTACAAGTAAGTCTTACTTATTGTTCGCTAGTTATCATGTATGTACTGCTTATTATTAATTGCATGCACTACTTGTTTGCTGTTAAAAGTTAACATATATTTACTGCATATTATAACTTACATGTACTTATTATTTGCTGTTAATATATTATAATTCTGTTCTGCGTATTATAACTTACACATACTAATTATTGTTGTAAGCAGTGAGTAGAATACATTTTTGTGTTGCCGTTTAAACTAAAACAAAAACTGTTATATTGTATGTCTCTCTTTCATTCAGCAAAGTTTAAGGCCGTTGTTCTTCAACTGTTATATGTCAGAGGGCGATGCAGAAGACTGGTGTATGTAGGTATTGTGTAGTTCAAGGTCAGCACTCCCACCAACATCCAGAGTCTAGCATTCCCTAACTGGCGTTGTAATATAATTGGATGAGCGTAGCGAGCGAAGCGAAGATTCCATTTCACTACACTGGAGAAAAAAATCCGGAATGTTTTTTTTTTCTTTCCTTCCTTCCTTCTTTCTTTCTTTTTTTTCTGTATTTGTGTGTGTTTGTCAGCACGATTCCGGCTAAACCAATACTCCGATTGCGATGAAATTTTATGGAGGCCTTCGAAATCTCTGAACTTAGAACTGCCACGTTTTTGAGCGCAATCGGGAAATTTTTTCTTATAAAAAACGCAATTTTACGATTTTTTTTGTTTTTTAAATATTTCTTCGACTTATAACACCTACACGCTTTATCCGATTGTAATGATTTTTTCACAGAACCTTAATTTTATGAATTAAGATATTCGTGTGAAATTTGAGCGTAATCGAAAAATTATTTCTCATGAAAATTGAAATTTTACGATTTTTTTAAAATTACGATTTATTAAAAAAATTAAGTTAATTTTTTATTTAATTTAATTTAATTAAAAAAAATCTTCGACTAAGTAATAATTTTTTCACAGAACAACAGAAAATCCGCGTAACACATGGCAGCTCAATGCATCAATTACCAATTACGCTCATCCAACAACGCGGCGGGACTTAAGCGTTTTCCTAGTTATGATAAGATTATTCTCACAAGATTGCATCTCTGTTAGCTTGAGCTGATAACAATAAAGTGGTTTTACAATTAAATCACATTGCATATTTGATGTAAGTTATGGTTGAGTGTGTGTTGTTTTATTATGTTTCAAAGTTTCGAAGAATCTAAACGCTAGTTTCAAAATCGATTCCAGCCGAATTAATTTCATATTTGGGAAAAACTCTCCCCCTCATCGGGCAGCCCCCCGCCCCTCTTGAAAGGGAATTTGTAAATACCTCTCGATGCCTCGTTCTTCCAGACGCCTTTAAGTGTTCAATGATCCTCGACGACGATCATTTTAGCGCTGGCCATAAATTAAACGAGGCGGACGAAATTGGAATACCATATTGAAGGAATTGAAAACTCTGCGCGTAAGGTTCACAGTGCGTGGGATTCCCCTAGGAAAGTGAACCTTGGCGACCGAGCTCCGAGGCAATGAGGCAGGAGGACACACAGACGCACGGCCCTCACACGCACTCATGCAAAAGATAGTGGCAAGAGATTGCGAAGATTGCCACAAATGACTTGAAAGATATTCCCACTCATAACAATTTGTTATCGCGGAGAATAACATTCATATACACGAGATGGAGCAAGACTCTCACCCACACACTTTCTTCATCTCTGAAGATGTGCTGCGCACCCGCCACACTATGTTTCCTATAATTCTGTAAACTCATCATATTGCATCCATATTTATTAATCACATCTCTCCTTGTGCGTATAGAGTAGTGGGTGTGTGTGTGTGTGTGTACATCATATTTGTGGCTGGTTCGGGTATTTTTCAGGTAACAAAATATGTTTTTAAGGAAATGGTGGAGGTGCCGGTCCACGCCTAACAAACTTTATTAGTAAAAATTAAAAGCAACTAGGTAGATTCAATATATTTATAGACACACAGTCATGAGTCATGTTACAATATAATCAATTCATATAATGTATAGAATGCAACATTCGAAAAAAAAATGTGTTTATTTATAAATTTTATTCTAAAGCTAGTAAAAGTGAAAAATTATGCTTATGGGTACTTGTTCAAGCGTCTACAAATTTTTTTAGCAATTGCTACTATGTGTGTGAATTATATTATGCCAATATCACATTCAATATGATTTATTTATATTTGTTAGTTTTGGGAATTGGATTTAATGTGACAATTTTTTTTTTTACGATTTCAAAAATGAAATATTGTTATTAGATTAATGTGAAAATAATGTATTTTTTACGAATCTAATTGACAATAATACCCGGAATGCATGGTTTATGTTTATTACAACGATGTTATGGCTAGTGGTTCCTGGTTCCTCCACAACTTACGAGCCTGGCTGAACAAGTTTCCACTATCGACCCAGTTAAGTGAGAGCTGACCGTTTCACAGTTAAACACAGAACGAAACCTGATTATGCAAATAAACTTAAGGGGTAACCATGTGGCTAAATTCAGAAATAGAATTTTATTTAAATCGCTGTGAAACCATGCTTAACGCCCCGTCATTCACTTACTTCCGGCAATTGCTTCTTTGGCTGGATACCCCCCCCCCCCCGCACGGTTTTGCTAGCATTTTGTGGAATCCATACACAAAATTTACTGGCATGCAAATTCATTAAATTCGCATTTTCCGTTAAAATTCCTCTGTAATTCCAATCACAATTATCACGCCCCATCAGTTGGGGGGTAGAGCTGATTGACATTCTAACGAAAACTCGACGCGATTTAACACATAATTGCCTATTCTCTGTCGTCTAGGTTATAGACATCTTGGAATTCCTCCACTATGGTGAAGATGCAAATATTGTGGCAGAAATCTAAATACTTAAAAACAATTGTAAGTTAATAATATTACAATTAATAAAGGTAATGCTGTTTAGTATATGCCTTTCATAGATCGCGCACGTTATTATTTTATTTCATAATTATTTGTAAATTCTGTAAATAGAATATACAACAATAAGATTCACATATAATATCATGGTTTGTATTAACGCTGACTTCAAGACACAAATCATTATTGCAATAATGAGTGGTGTCGTAAGTGCATACTGCACAAGCCACACCATATTTGAGTACACGCCAGTGGGTGTCAAACTACATATTTTTTTCAGATTTTATGTATAAACTCAAAGATTTTGCAGACATACGTATGTGATACGAGCAGTGTGCGCCTCCGACGTTCCCGAGACGTTAGACAAGGAGGCGGGGGTGCCTATTTGTAAAATATATAGCCATTGCTTTCTGTCCGTCCGTCTGTGCGTGTGACACGTCCCACGATAAAACCGAACATGACCATGTAGTATTTTGTTAGATAGATAATGTTTTGGTGGGGTAGTGAGAGAGGCTATAGCACATCATATACATATAGGGTGCTCTCCTACTGTAAGGTGCTGATCTGTGTGGGTGCACGAGGACAGACACCTGCCTAGACGAGGGAGCTCAGCCAGCTACTCTAGAAGATACAGACAGGTGCTGATCTGCGTGGGTGCATGAGGACAGACACCTGCCTAGACAAGGGAGCTCAGCCAGCTACTCTAGAAGATACAGACACTAAGTATAACCGTGACCTTGACTGAGAGAGATAGCCGTGGGCAACGCTGTATGAGAGGGGGCTCATTGCGAAACTAGCCCGGCCCGGAGTCAGTGACTGAATTATATTCCAGGACTAGGTCCAACTCCATGGTAACGTGCTATACTAGCCTATACCGCAGAGCTACCTGCCAAGCAGTCAGTACTACTTCAGTTCCGTTGTAAAGCATTTGCATGACAAAAACTATTTGTACATTCAGCTAAAACAATTAAATAAGTGGGAAGAACAAACTAAATTTAAATGTCTACCTTCATTTTGAATATGCATTGATTTGTTTTTTGCTCATTGAGCGCCAATGATAGGCAGACAGCCATTTTAAACCAGACATAACAAGAGTGTACACTTTCGATTGATAGGTCCATTTGCAGACTTGGACCAAGAATGCACATACCTTGAGTTTTCAGACGGTACTTTCTACGTCATTGACAGAGAATTGTACATTCTACGTTTATGGACGTGGACTTTGATTTGGACCTAGACTTTGAATCTATAATGTAGACACACTCTAAGATTGGAAGACCAAGTAATCTCATGGTACGTTGTCCTGAAACTCTCTTCTGTAGATGCGTTTGAACCCGTCTTCAGGTTTAAAGTGTTCCCGCGCTTACACTTTCAAACACTAAAACAGTTCGAAATACTCGAAATAATTAAGATATTCACCGATAGTTTTTGATTTCGTGATCCTTATTAAATCTTTTATTAAACCTCACATGAATGAGAAATAACGCATCACGATTCTTCATAGAGAAACATATTTAAATAGCGCGCGCGCGTAGTGGTGATGATCGGTGCACCGCCTTCTGTGTTGCTGGCGTATAGAGTGCACTGCCTCCGCGGCAAAGAGCTTGGCATTGTCGCCGAGTGCTTTGCACAATCTGTAGCATAGGTAGAAGTTTCCACTTTTAATTACCACAAGCCTCATGGTGTATTGGTTAGCATGTCTGATTGTCAATCAGAGGACTCCGGTTCGATTCCACCCGTGGGGCATTTTTTTTTAGTTTTTTTTAAATGACCCAATGGTTTTCACTCCCAATTTACTGTTATAATCATTAAATTGTTCACTGATATTCGTTATTTTGATAAAAAATTTTGCTACCACGCCTGGTTACTGCCCTGGGCGGCCCCCCAAAACGGAGTTAATTTTAGGAGTAAGGCGTTTATAACCTCTATTTCGGTAACAACAAAAGAGGATTAAGCAATTTCTAGGTTATTTACTCTAAAATGTAACCTCTGCTATTTATTTTGAGCTAAAAGTTTACTCGTATCATTTTATTATTCATGTCGGCTGACTTCCATCATCTCAGATCTATAATATGATTATATATCATTAATTACTAATATTAATTTTGTCGCGATTTCAGAGTAAAATTAATAAATATAAAACTATTTTAATGATTTTACAACCATTGCGACGTTTGAAATACATTCCCAGTCCAAATACCAAATACAACATGCCTAGGGTGCAATGTATAACCCACTTGATGTGTCCAACTAGGTGTATTGGAGTTAGCACAATTGTGAAGGGATGTCCGAGGGTGTTTAAGAGGACTCAATCCCTTGCATTCGCATTAACGACTGAGGAAAACCTCGGAGAAAACCTTCAGTCAGGATTACCGGTGACGACGGGATTTGAACCCGGGACCTCCCGAATCAGAGTGTAGCGCTTAGCGCCCGAGTCAGATACTGCTGGTTGTGGAAATGCTAGGAATAAAGTAGAAGAGGAAATTCTATGAAAAACGTCCACGGTTTGCCTTGTTGGCGGAAGAATGGAGGAACGAAAGTGAGGTTGTGCCTAGGTGTGAACAGTGTACGCAGGTCGGCCCTCGACGCGCTCTCTGCCTCATCGAGTACCCATCACCCCTGCAGGTGACAGCCACGGACAGATGTGTTGATTGTCTCCCTGAAGTGAACTTGAATTCCAGCAGGGATTGACAGTTATTATTCAAAGAACTATTCATTGAACAACAGTGCATAGTAAGGTGGCACAAGAATGGAACTCAATTGCTAATTAAACGCATCCGATTGTCACGTATGCATAGCGGCCCGACCCATACACATGAGCGAATTCTATAATTATTTCCTAATGGTAAATATTTAATTATTTTGCTGCATTGTACCAATATTATTCCAATTCGAATAATTTGACGAACGTATTTCTATGTAACACGTGGCAATGAAACGGTATTACCAACATAACAAGGGAACAGCGTAGGTAAAATGCAGCTTGGTCAACATCGCGAAAGTTAGTTTCACAAATTGCGTAACGAATCGCCAGAACCACATTAGAAAACAACCAGAATGTTTGGTGTTAGTTGTGTTTTGTGTAACACGCACGAGTGAGGGACTGCAGAATAGGGAGCGAAGCGTAACAACGGCTACATCAGACTGGAACTGTATTTGGTGGAGGCGCCGGGTCGCCTATGCTATTCCAGAGCACTCTTATCGATGATTTGAAAGTGAAAGGAAAATGGCTCAAAGTAAGTTGAACCAAAGAGGAACTTGAATAAAAAAGAAAAATGAGAAACACTTTTTTAGGACGGGACAATAGCTCCCTTTTGGCCATTATATGCAAATTTTGGGTCAATAGGAAAAGCAACGTTCTAGGTGCAATACTTAATTTTAAGCTATATTTGTTTTATTTTATTGTTTCAACACACCTTTGTCTACACTACGAGTATAAGGGAAAATAATTTTCTGAAATAATGTTCGATGTGTGATTTTCTTTAATCACTTGGTACAAATAATAGTTTTGAACCGGTGGACGAAAAAAATCGTACATCAAACGTTATTTCAGAAAAATATTTGCCCTTATACTCGTGCCGGAGAGAAAGGTGTGTTAAAACAATAAAATAAAAAATTATAGCTCAAAATTAACAATTAAGTATTGTACCTAGAACTTTGCTTTTCTTATTGACACAAAATTTGCATATTATGGCCAAAAGGGAGCTATTGTCCCGACCTAAAAAAATGTTTAAATTTATTTTTTATCAAGTTCCTCTTTTATTCAACTTACTTTGAGCAATTTTACCTTTACTTTTTTAATATCGGTTAGAGTTCTCTGGAATAGCCTTAAACACACACATTCCGTAGCATCCTTGTTCAAGGACAGATGCTAAGACGAAAACACAAATCTAGCGGAGGTCATGTTCGGTTTTAATAGTGAGACGTGATACACGCACAGATGGACGGACGAACAGACGGAGAGAGCTTAGCTGCGTAACATTTAATTAGAATGTTGTTTTCTGTTTATAATTTAAATAAATAATAAAGAGATAATTATTTGTCGAAAGATAAAGCGATTTGATTTGATTTTCTGTCCCTTATTGTTTAGTACAGCTGGAAAAAATAAGCATTTCTTATATTAGTAGAAATACGTTTTTTAAGCATTATTATTTATAATATATTTTAGCATTTATTTTTTTAAATTTAGCATTTTGTATAGCGTCTGTTTTTTCCTTTTACCAAAATCATTAACGCGGGGTGTTTCTTGCACTTCTCATGGTAAATGTTGAATTACAGTAACATTTCAATTCAATATAGCCACACATGTTAGAATACAATGCTAAACTAGTTATCAATAGGTATGAAAAAACATTATTTGGTTGAACTAGTATTTTGAAACGTTTTCTAAATAAGTGCTTACCGATTAAGCATAAAAAACCTAAACGCCAAAACAAGACGTATCTCTTTATAAGCAACTTAATATACATGCATACAGTTTGATGTAGGTGGGAGGACATTATTACTGGAGCCTTGTGGTTGGGTGTAGATTACAGCAATGTTAACCTACTGCACATACTCTCCTGCACAGATCTTGCAATCACATCTGTCTCATAGTTTACACAATTAAATACAATTTAAATTAATGGAAAGACAATAAATAAAATTATAAATTGGAATTCGATTCTTGGATTGGATTCATAATAATCATTGTAAGGTAAAGTGCACAAACAAATTCTCTGTATTTAAGAAGTTTTCAGTAAGAGTCTCGATTTACTTCTGTCTCTAAGTGTACCTTCATACATTCCGTTCTAAAAAAACGTCGTTATAAGATGTTGTGTGTGTCGTTGTGATGTGATGATGGTTATAACCAATGGTCACATTCATAGTATGAGACTTGGTACTTAGTAAGTTATTTGCGACTTTGTACACATAAATACATAAGTGCACATAAATAAATAAGTTCGTATTTAGAACCAAGCCACTCAGTCTCATAACTGATTATCAGTGGAAGACATTACTTAAAGCAGACCAAGCCAACCCCGTCGGCGCCGACACTATCGACGAGCAAACAATGACTTACGTTAGATACCAGTTTTTCACATCGCAAAGTGCACTGGGTAAATCTTATAAAAATAAGTATGTTTCGAAATAATTTGTTAAAATACCGACTGCACGCCATTATTTTGCTTTCTTAACTGTAAGTCACGTCTCGTCCCTTCTTCAAAACGTAGATAGATGCAAGACAATGTTATTTAAATGAACGTGAGGTGTGAAGTGAATATTTTCTGGTTGGCTGGTGGCGCTATCACCTAAGGTGAATGCGATCACTACAAAGCTCTGCATCCTTCAAAGAGTTTCTTTGCCAGGTGAAGACGTGCATACAGGCAAGCGTGAGCATGTGCACAATCAGAGCGATCTAGCGGATCTTGTAGGAAGTTTAATTCCAGCCTCGTGACGCTTTGGGGACATTCTTATTCTGTGCGCATGGGGTGGTAAACAAATACTCAAATACAAACAAGATTACAATTATGGCATTGAAAATTATTTTTTACCAAATAATCTAAAGTATAATACCACACTAAAATGTCAGTTAAAAAATTACATCTTGTGACTGTGATTTTGCACGAACTTTAATTTTTTTTAAATCAGAAATTTGTGAAAATTGGCGTTTTGGAAAATTTCTTAAACCGTCATTAATCTGTTAATTTTTGTTCCGCACAGATACTAGAGCATCGTACCAATCTAAAATGACCCTTTTTTACAACATCGTGTCTCAAAACTTAAAAACGCAAAAATATTCATTCCAAAATCACACCCCTTCTTAATAATCAGCATATTTTGACCGAACCACTTGTCCAAGTTAAAAAAAATATATAGAGAATTCACAGAAAAGGCTGTAGTGTACGTCAATAATGTCCAATTTTGTTTTTATCTAAATCCTTCAAGGTCACGGTGCATAAAGATCGTCCCCATGTTATTTCTTATGAGAGATTTTTGCCGTGAGACCAAGCTAGATCGAAAAATACCAAGTTTGATATTTTCGGCTCATGATAAACCCAATAATTATTCTGTTGATTTCTAAATTCATAACTAGCTAGCCTGAATAAAACCCTGCACAAAACACATTTTTTAGTAAAATATCGTATCTTTATAATATTGTTTTCTAATTATGGTTTTCCAATGTTAAATTCGTTCACGACATTGCGATTGATGTGATAGCGACAAATATATGATTTATTTTGTGTTAAACAACTAACAACAATGAAACAAAACAAACTTTTTTTTCCGATAACTGTTCAACTCATTCACTATCTATCTCTAGGCGATATGCCTAATTTTTTAATTTACACTAAAATAAAACAATTAACTTCGCAACTTTCAAGTGGTTGAGGTCATGGAAGTTCAAGTTTTTCTCACTCGGTATAATTCGTTATCGGAAAAAAAATGGCAATAATTACGTGTATATAAGCAATGATACAATGAAATTAACGGTATGTATAGTATACATTCCTGCACAGAACTGTACACACTCCCCCTATTATGATAACCTTCGCTGACAACATGCTAGGGTCATGAACAAGGACCACCCTTGTATCCATGTAGTGAAGGCCAAGATTTAAAATACTTGGACAGAAGTTATCACAATAGCTAACCGTTATTATTCAACATTTCTTGTAATTTCATAGTTGTCTTTAATTAACGAATTTAATTAACTAATATTGATGGAGGTACAAGTGTATTAAAATAATAACATTTGGGGGACTAGCCCTACACAGTCAGACAAAATCTTAAGTATTATTCCTGTTCAATAGACATAAACAAAAAACGTATGTCAATCATGTCAAGTTCGGTTTTAATCGTGAGATAGACACAAATTTGGACGGACGGACAGAAAAGTGACGCGTACATGGGAGCGAGTGTGTTGATTGAAAGAAGACTACGAATCATGTCTGACGTGGAATGTTCGGTTGTTACGTCGTATTGCGCCGCCCCGCGCCACTCAACCAAGTTAGTCATACGAGAGAGTGATTGATTCTCGGCGAGGTTCCAGTTCCGGCGGTCGCTAGCAGAGCGCGGCACTATCCAACCCCTGTGCACGGGCGCGCGACATTCAAACGGACGACCACGTGGCGCTGGCCGTACTAGACGCGGCGGACTTAGCTCTTTCTTTAGATAGGTGTGTCTCATGTGTCTTGAGTTCTTGAATCGCTAGAGATTGTGCAACAATAACCACCTAGATTGATGTAAGAGAAAGATTACGATTACTGGCTAGTTAGACATATTTTTCCCCGTGGAAAAACCTGCCAGGGTGCACTACATGCCCCTCGTCAGGGTGTCTACCTGGGTATATTGGAGTTAGGACAAAGGTGAGGGGATGTCCGAGGGCTGTTTAAGAGGACTCAATCCCTTGCATGCATTGACGACTGGGAAAAACCTTCAGTCAGGACTGCCGATCTCGACGAGACTTGAACCCGGGACCTTGCCAACACTATCAGTTATACATTCCTGCTTTCACTCAAGTAAGGAATAGTGAAACGAACACGTTGTCGGCATGTCGCATTGTGAGGTGTGAAACGAGTTGTGCTAAGTCAAAGATAGTTTCAATATCAACATGTTTACAAGATGAGGCCCTTGAAAAAACCCTTCAGTCAGTTAGGACTGCAGGGGGCTGTGATAGCCCGGTGACATCTTCGATGACCTCCCTTAGCTCCCCTTAGCGCTTAGCTTATCCATATGAATCCGATGACTCCCATGGAGTTGGGAATACTAGATGTTTCTAGATCAGAAACAATGAACAGTTCGTAGTATGTACAGCCAGGGTCATATATAAATCAAGAGGTCTGAAAGATACCTCTTTCACCGACATCTCGTGGTCAACTCTTGGTGTCATTATTTATATCGCCCTGTGAACTGCATTATTGACGTAAATAAGAACATGGCTGCTAAAATGTCAAAGGAAAATTCTCTATTCACCAGAGAAACTATCAAGCCTAGAAGAAATATAATATGGAAGGTAAAGAGAGCATTATATATCGATACCTTGGCCTTGGCATAGCATTAAGACTATGCCTTAGTTCTTATATTTGCCTTAGTTTCTAATTAATTTTGAATAATTCTATCTTGGCTGTCAAGTCTTATTTGCAAACAACCAAAGTTTGTTTTATGCTTTTGTTTTGATAAAATTTTATTTCACTTCTGACTGCCTTCTAGATATTGACTATTTGGATGACCAAGAGTCTTTCAAAGCCTCCTAAATAATATTAATAACATCAAATAGTCTAGGGAATTTTCCATCGATCGATAATGCAGTTCACAGGACGATTAAATAATGGCACCAAGAGTTGACCACGAGATGTCGGTGAAAGAGGTATCTTTCAGACCTCTTGATTTATATATGACCCCGGCTGTACGTCCGTCACGGCCCCGAGAAGAGTGTGTCCAGGGTATTCCACTGCGGACTGTACTCCGCGTGAATAGAGCCAAAGTCCATCTCGTGAACATCAACTAACATGTGAAGGAGTCGCTTCCTACCTTCGACAATATCCTCGACACGACCACGACGTGAGACCACCGTCCCTTCCTTACACCCTACTCTAGCCAGTGGCTGGATTTCTCCAGCATGGGTTTGTCCTCACCGCGTCCCCTAGGCTTGAGTGGCGCATTTCACCTAACGGTGCACGTGTTCTCAATTAAAATAAACTAAACGTGATGCATACAAAAGATTTTATTATTTGATTGGATTTCCTTCCAAGATTGACACAGTACCCTGTCTACACAATATACAAGTCTGGTACACTCCACTTGTTTCTTTACGTTCATAGATTACTGACAGTGTTGGCTCGAGCGTTATTTATTTATGTATTTATTTATGTACCTAATTATGAATTGGCCACATACAGCATATTATGTCATTTAGTGTGACCAGTATAAGAACTAATGATTAAAAACGATGTATGGTGACGAAGAAGGGAGGAGGGGAAACCCGGTACCGGCACGTAGCCTACTCCTATCAAAAAGTACTGTGGGGACCAACGGTTAAGTCACATCCGAAACATACCTATAGTCAGTGGCGTAACTAGGCGCCCGCAAGGCCCGCAACTGCGGGCGGGCCCTGGCCGTTTAGGGGGCCCGTTAAAGAAGAAAACGCAGTAAAAAAAAAACACAGTATTTCACCCTTTTTTGGTTTATTTGGATTAAGGACGCGTCAACCGTTTGGTCATGATGCACCACTCTAGCCTAGGGAATATGAGGAGGAGAAGCCCATGCTGGTCAGAACCAGCCACGGTTAAGGGGAGGAAAGGGGGGGGTTCTCACTTCGCGGTCGTAATTGTCTTTGTCATTGTTCGTGTTGTCTTTGTCATCGTCGTTGAGGGGTCGTCAAGGAAAGGGGGCAAGGTCCCCAACGACGATTGCCAGAGCTCACCTCTATTTTCGGGGAGTAAAATACTACCCTTCATACTAGTTGATGTTTGCGAGGTTGACTTTTTCTCTTCAATCGCCTTTTACGATTAGCAGAGCCATGCTCCGTGCCAATTCTACCCCGGGCCCAGACATTTCACCCTGTTTGGGAAATATAGTATTTGCTGTTTTCGTTGCTAAAATGACCGTTTTGTGAATCTAGCGGTTTGAACATGAAATCTAGCGGATATTTAGGAACTTTTAGCGTCCACAACACAACAACTCACAAAAATTACATTATTTTGGTATTGCATTCAGCCCACAACTTTTTTCTAAAACGCATCAAACGCACTCTAAAATCCTGATTTTCAAAATTTTCGCCTGCGGCGCTATTGTTAGGGGGCAACCCCCCTAAACCCCCCGTGCTTGGTCCCAAAATAATACCCCCGAGATATTATATATTCCGCCCGGGATGAAAAGTCTGAAGTCAACACTGAGTCTATGCATGTATGTATATGTATCTGTTAGGGGGGCCCCCATGGAAATTTTGCGGGCGGGCCCATGAAACGAAGTACGCCACTGCCTGTAGTTAGACACCTGAAGAGGGGCATGAATTGCACCCTGGGCAGCCTTCCCACGAAACAATAATATTAATGGATTCGGTTTCATGAAACCTTTCGATATAATTCCCAACATTTTAAAGGTTACACATTAGCGTTAAACTTGATCAATATAGAAACCGATGTGTGTTTATGGCCCAGCACTCTTCTACCATCCGCATGATTTGCCTCTCGCGTCGAGTAGGCCTACTTCATGTGTGACGCAACATCACTGCTGTGATGTGGTCTATAGTGCAGCGCACTACTCAAACGTCACCCGCACTTGCATCAACACACACCAACTAGTATTGGCATTAACCACCCACTGGTAAGAGGCGTTTGGTTGGGGGATTTATTTCAACCATTTTTTTTAATAAATGCATTTCCAGTTTAATTTTGATTCGTATCAAACTGACTGCATGAATAGCTGTGTAGATGCATGGTGATGTCATATACATGTCCACTTCACATGGAAATGACCGCTTTGAAGCGCAAATAGGGGGTGGCGCGAGCGGTGAATAATAATTGCAACATTGCCTAGAATTGCAATAGTTTTCCTCATTTCTATTTCATCTAAGTTAATGGATACAGCATATTTTTACCCTACAAAGCAATATACACATTTCAGTTTTCTAGCTGATTTTTCCACATAGTTTCACAGCGAAACAGTTTGTGTAAATGGCTGTCTGCCTAACTTGTGTTGCACAGTGCAGTACGCAGGGTGATAGGATTAGCACTACCATTCATTGAGGGCATATTATACTTTGCATCTAGGATGCTTGAAAATGCATTGCACGAGGATCAAACCAAGGACCCCCCTATCCGGTATGTACAGGCTAATCGAAAAAATAAAACGAATGTCAAAATATGATGAGAATAGAGATTTAGTCAGTTTCTGTTAGGGTTGGTTTGAATTTTAAAATGTGAATTTGCATTTGCATCTGTATAAAATGAAAACGAATATTCAAATTTGACGATTGCGAATGTAACGTGAACAAAGGGATAGATGTATCACAGAGCCTGGTCTGCAGATGTGTGTCATAAGTGGATGATACAGACAGTGTTAGCACGCGACTCTGATTCGGGAGGTCCCGGGTTCAAATCCCGTCGAGACCGGTAATCCTCAGTTATGACTGAAGGTTTTTCCGAGGTTTTCCTCAGTCGTTAATGCGAATGTTCCACACACCTGAGGAAGGGCGTGACCACGAGATTTGTGAAAATCAACAAACTTATATCCCCCACCCCCCCCCCCCCCCTCCTTACTACCTTACTACCCTTACTAGCTAGACCGCTTCGCGAACGCTTTTTGACCTATCTCCAAGCAGAATTAAAAAAAAAAAATCATGAGAAATACATATTCTATAAAACCCAGTCCACTAGATGATCTATGATAAGATAATTTAATTTAAATTATAGTAGCTGTTTGTAATATAGACTACAGAGCAAAGAAATAGACAAAAATCGTATACGTACGATTTTGAATATAATTATATACTTAATTACGATTTTAAATATCATTATTTACGTTTGAAGTACTCAAAATCAATTGTCATTTCTAAGAATGTCCCCTGATAGTTTCACGAAGTTCGGAGTAGATGTTTGTCAGGTAGAGTGCGAGCAAACTGATTAAAATGGAAAAAAACAAGATTTTTCTCAGTTTAGTCATATTGAAACTTTCAACACGTTTTATGACATGGACACAACGTACGACTGTGAAACTACTTGAATGCAGGGTTTTATGCTGATGTCTGAAGGAGCGACCAAATATACTTATCATTCAACGCGACTATAAAAAGCGTTTGCTAAGCAGCCTAGAAGTGGTATAGGCCCTATACATGAGTGTGAATGCGTGTTATATTTATTTATTGGTTCACTCAAATACAGCATTTCTGCCATTTGACATTGAGGTGTAGTCTAAAATAAATTTAAAAGCATATACAAACATAAAACATAATATGTTTATGTTGTTTGTTTAGTATGTTGATATTATCAAATCAAAAGATATAAATTCAAAATATCAAAATTGACCGCAAAGGGGGTTTCCCACACTTCTTCCATCAAGTAAAAGTATTTTAAATCAGTCTAGCTTCTTCCATCAGTATAGTTTCTTTTAGCTCTCATCTTGATACTTCATTTGTTCTTTCTAATTCGTATCCACTTCTTTGACATTGATCAGCTGTTTATATATATATATATATATCTTGCAGGTATTGTTGCCCCTTATTGTTTCTTTTCTTCACGATGATCATTAAAAAATATTGAAAATATCAAAAGTCAAAACTGAGAATTAAGAAAATCACAAAATCTAAAAAAATCACAGTGTATAAACAAAAAGCACGTAAATGCAAGGTACTGAAATATTTCAATTCTCATGAGCTTATTTCACCTCTGCGAAGAAGACAAAGACAAGAACATTTGTATATAATTGTTTTTTAGTTGTGAATGTTGCATTGCATTCCGTCGTGATACATACATGTTTTATTTGCAAGTGTCCCTACCCTAGTAACAGCGTAACAATGTGTTATCAGTGAACACCTGATAGCGGTAGAAGAGATGATCGCATCTCATTGTATTTACCTAGGTGCATCAAGTATTTATGTTTGTATGTAGGCCCCTACTGAAACATACTTTCATACATTACCGTGGGAAATGATACTTTCCCACACATATTGTAGGAAGAATAGTCGCCTTGCACTAGCATCGGCTTCAATGCACATTCCCTGTTCTTATCCCTGCATCTGATGCTCACCGTACGCTCGCATGGTCAGTGTAAGAATGCTCGCGATCAAAACTCAAAGGTAATTATTTAAATAACCTTTACTCTGTCTTGCTGCACATGGGTGAAAGCCACTTACAGATGTTATCTCAAAAAACAAAAATATTTTACCAACTAGCTTCATTCTTCTCTGGGTATGAAATGTTCTACGGAATTCTAACGTAAATAGAAATTGTTTCGGCTCTCTCTCGTTTTTAAATGATGAACCATATAAGTGTGACGGAAACAGAAACTAAATAACACACAATTAACTCGAAACTAAACGAAAATCATTCCGAAAAGGTTTTGAACAAGAATTAGTAATAATTGAATCGTGGTTGTTATGAAGCGAGCTATCCCAGGATCGCCTGCGTAGATGTCAACAGTCCCCAATCACTCCTCGTAATGACTTCAGTACCCTCACTGCTGACCTGCACAGAGCATGGGACCCCCGCTAATCCACTGCCAGCTCAAGGAACAAACCAGGAAACCAGCAATTAGTTCCAACTTTCAGTCGCACTCGGATGCTCGACAAGGACATGTTATAACGCGGCTACATTTGCTGCTGTGAATACACTCAAAACATAGAGATATTATGTGAACTACGCTAAACTAAGAAATATATATTTCATTCAGGCTAACTAGTTATGAATTAAGAAAGTAACATAAAAATTATTGGGTCCACCATGACCCTTAAAAATTGCAAACTTGGTAATTTTCGAGCTTGGTCCCATCGGCCTTCCTGCCCTAACCAGAATAACAAAAAACTTGAAGTTTTGTTAACAACTTAATTCTTCAACCGTTTACTGATATTATTTGTATTCAGTCTAAACATTATAATTAAACATTAATTTTTAAATTAATGTTTAATGCTGGTTCAACATGTTTACAACTTGACAACTACAACACACAGCTCAGCCAACTCTCATGGCGCAAGCTCATACATAACATGCACGGTCGTGGACTCCATGTTCCTCAGTTAGTACATTATGCAGCTTGGAATATCCACCTATAGGCCTATACTTATTTCATGCCGAATTAGTAAAACAACTTATCAAATTGAAAATATAATCAATTGTACTAATACTGAAGGTCAACTATACTAACACTATTTTTTTATTTATCTAGGCAAAATGGGCAAAGCAATTCGATGGATTGGTTTCCGTGAATAAGGGTGGATTTAAATTTAAACTTAATATTATTGTATTTTATGTACGAACTTTTAATGAAATAAAAATATTGATTTACGATAAACAATCAACGTTCATGTTTGTTCTAGGCCCTACTTCCAAACTTAAAACTTAAATAATTGAATAAAAGATGGAATATTTGTGTGGGTATTTTTTCTTGTGAACTCGCATAACTGATAATTGTTGGCTGTACTTGTCTCGGGAAGACAGTCAAGTATGTGGGCTATTCTCGAAGAGGAACAAAACATAATACTATGCGCAATAGGAAGAAGCTTTCGATACGTGTCAAATGAATTGTAAATCACATCTTCGAAATAGGGAGCGAACCTTGCGTTATGATTCCACGCATGTACACGCTTGGTTGAGGTGCCGAGTATGTACATATTGCTACTGGGCTAGAACCACCACCCAGCCCGCAGTAGCATAAGAACACTCTGAATCATCCTTGTTCAAGAATACTCTGGTTGTCAATCAGTTGTCATGTTCGGTTTTGAACGTGAGCCGTGTCACTGGCACGGACGGACAAGTTTCGCTCCCTAAGGAGTGAGTAACAATGATATGTTGAACTCGTTAGTGAACTAATAAGAGGAGAAACCAATCAATTCAAGTAATAGGAGTGTCCCAAAGATGATACTTGAGCTTCGTAAATTCTTAGTCAAAGTCCTGTTTTTACTCTTTGTCAATGACGTTGTAAGAACATCTGTAAGCTTTCAGTCCAGGTTAATTCCCCGCACAGAACAGAAAACAAACCTAGCATTCATAAGTGTACACTATATTAAACTAGTTTACATTACATCCGGTGAAGGTTCGGTTCAAGATGAGCGACACGCCAAATAAAGGCAAATTTAAAATAAAATAATAGAAAGAATGACTGTCCGTATCAAGGATTTAATTATATTATAATAAAGTTCAAAGAGACTTGTCACACAAATGCTGTACGAGGCCCCCCCTTACACACATGCAACCCTCATTCAGTGGTGTCGCCATCTATCACACACACTTGGAACTATGACTAGTGAGTAGTGCAGGCTAGCCTCGGCAGGTAGCACCAGACAGACAGACAGACAGACAGACAGACAGACAGACAGACAGACAGACAGACAGACAGACAGACAGACAGACAGACAGACAGACAGACAGACAGACAGACACAGACAGACAGACAGACAACAGACAGACAGACTAAAGATCTAACGAGAGATCAGTCAGCACGAAAAATATACTAAACCATTTTTCAATCGATCAAAAGAAGAGCAACATATAAAGCAATCGCTAGTTGCCAGTCCATGCAAAACTTAGTTTTAAGTGTTTCCATAAAATGAGTAAATCCGTCCATTAATCACCGGCCTAATCAATCATTGAATGCAGTCGAGCTGATAGCCCTGTGTGCCTGGGGGTGACATTGCTGACAGTGTTACCACCATACACTCGTTGTCAGTGCTACCACCCTGACGCCGCGATACTACACACGTTCACACATGGAGGTGCCACTATCGCAACACGCAACGCGAAATGGAAATACCACTTATTTATCATTAAAAGTTGAAAGGAAGTGTTCGAAGTTTTATTTAATTGGCTTAGATGTGTTTATTTTGTTGGATGAGCGAAGCGAAGACTTCAATTTCATTGACCCCTCGAAAAAATTAGCTCGGGAGTTTTTTGTTTGTTTGTATTTGTGTCTGTTTGTTTGCGCTCTACCGAGCAAGCGGCATAATATGGGACATTATGAAAATTGAGGGACCTCGAAATCTCTGAACTTAGACTTGCCACGATTTGGTACAACAGACAAATATTTCATAGATATCGTACTTTTATGTTTTTTTCCTATATAGTGAGATAGTTTTATGAAATATGGCAAACTTCTACTCTCGATCTTAATGACACTTTATGGGAACGTTTAAAATCACTGAAGTTATATAGGCCTAACTTATGTTAGGAATAAGAGACATTGATAAATATACTTCTCATAGGAATCGCACTTTTACGATTTTCCCACGGCTTTTAATACGATAGTTTGGCGTGACATTTGGGCCGATTTGGCCAACCGGTAGGGCTACAACGTGTCATATTATTTACACTGACATAAGATAGGTGATGAACGCCTTTGAAAGAAAAAGTGAACATGTTGGTAAAATTAAAAGAATTAAGGGTTTTAATATAGCATTTAACAGGTATATCAAGAAAATAAAATGTAATGAGATCCCACTTAAAAACTCAATCATAGGACAGAAATATTTTTAAGGTCATCCATCAACGCGACTGGAAAAAGCGTTCGCGAAGCGGCCTAGTTGAGCTACTTCGAACTTAGGGAACCTTTGGAATCTCGAACTGGGCTCGAATCCCGCATACGAAATAAGGCATGTTTTATTTGTTATTGTCATACGCGTTAAGCTATCACCTCATGTCTTCAAGAACGATATTGAAATAATAAACACGTTTAGTACAAATCAAAAGCTGTAGTGTGTGCTTACATATACCATACACTTCTTTGTCCGTCCGTTCATGTGGCACGTCGCACGATAAAAACCGAACATCACTGCGACTGCCATGCAGTTTTATGGTTGTGATTGCCCTTGAATAAGGATGATCCATAATGTTTGTGTTGACCCTGGGCTGGGGTCAGAGGACGGGAATATCACCGTCAGAACACATGATTATGTCAACCGGGCAACAACACTAAGACGATGTATCCGTCCTCAACAATCTGATGATAAGGTATAGCTTCCTCCCCTACTACCCTACCTACCCTACTGCAAGCAAGGGTGCGGGTGTACTCATATAGGGAGCAAAGTTCTCCAGCAGAGATGATAGTAATATACAAGTTTCATTGGTGGAGGTGCCGGGTTGCCAGAGGTAGCCCCTCCCCCTCACACATGCGTGATGTGTCACGCACAGACGGACAGGAGTGACGCATATCGACATATAATACATACGTGTCGGTAATGTATTTTGTAAGACAGGGGACAATCTACACAAAGAATACAGAGGCAGTGTATGATTGGCATGACGTTAATAGAATACACAGCGGCACTACCCACGTATATCGCTGGTTAGAGCAGACGAGGGTTCGAGAGCTAGTGTAACGGCTTCGTTCTCCTCGACGTCTGCTCGGCAGTCCGGGTTAGTGGAGGAACCTATGACTGTCAAGGTTACACCGTCCTTTCGGATGGGACGTTAAGCCGTTGGTCCCCTTGGTACTTTTCGAAAGGAGTAGGCTACGTGCCGGTACCGGGTTTCCCCTCCTCCCTTCTGTTCATACTTCATCCTCATCTATCACCACTCATCGTCTCGAATAGCCAAAGTGCATTAATGTGAGACGTTAAGCAATATCCAATCAATCAATAAATATATACTCAGCAGAACGAGAGAAAACAACGTTTTTCGTCTGCCAGGTCGCCCTGAGGAAAACTGCGAGGTCTCGTTGTGAGTTGTTATAGCCTTGAACCGAATGTTCTTTAGCTACATTCCTTACACTTGAGCCATCCTTACACTTGAGCCATCCTTACACTTGAGCCATCCTTACAATTGAGCCATCCTTACACTTGAGCCATCCGAACAGGAACTCAGTCTGGATACCGGATATTGCGGATAATAACCATGATTGCCTCACAATCTACATTCACCATCTTCCAAACTCAAATACCCCTATATCACTTACATCTCTTACTAATGATGATCCGCACGATCTAACGTATGTTGAACGAGCTATGAAGTTAGTTAAAACTATGATGTTCGTTTTGTGATATATAAATCGCTCGTTGTATACAAAACAAGCAAGAGGTAGCATCATTATTATGAACATCAATACAGAAATTAACAAATCCGACTCGGGTATCGAACCCGGTCTCCAGATTGCCGGCCGGGGGGCCCGCCAAAAACTAAACTAAAAATATGCATAAAACAGTACTTACAGAGTATGATCATTAATCGCAGTTTTTTTAAAAAATACCAATTGAATGTTTTTTTAAATTTTTTTGTTTGATGCATTTATTTGCTATTATAAAAAGTATACTATTTGGATGATTATATGCTTACCTTTGTGCAATGTGGTATTTTGAAATGAATAGATTTCGTATTTTAAGATCAACATTTTTTTCTTTTGGCTGTACAAACACCATAAAAGTACCGGAAAATATAAAACACTTTAAAATGCAAGGTATTGAAGGTCATAACTTCAAAATACCGCGTTGCATAGACAAACGTGAGAGTAAGCTATATACAACTATCAGCCATCCAGCACATTTTTTCTAAACTAGCACCCAAAATCGTTAAAAAAAAGTAGCATTAGCGGAAGTGTGCATCAACCAAAAAAAATTACAACAGATAATTTGGTCTTTTTAAAATACGGTGAGAAATGATCTTACTCTATAACCACTGTGTTATGCAGATTGGATTTTTTGTTTTTGGTGAACACATATCCTAACTTCTTAGCTTATTATTATGGTTATGAATAGATTGAAACAGACTGCAACGATTCTGCTGCCTTTGAACTGACCTACTAAACATTATTTATAATGGATTTAAGTAATTATAATGTAATTGAGCTAATTGTCTTGATAGCTCATGGGTGAAAGGCAAAAAGCACCCAATCCTCGTGATACATTTAATCAATGAATGTGTTACGGAACAAATAATAACATAATAATAAAATAAATAAAAATAACCGGCAATTTGGAGACTGGGGTTCGAAACCCGGTTGAGATGTTTTGTTTTTTATCTGGATTGAATTGCATATTACATTCCGATTAGGTTAATGAAATTGAGAAATAAGAGGTGCATCTGATAATTGGTGAGAATGAATTGAAATATGCTGTACAAATTATATGCCTCTATAGCCATCAGATTCTGCAGTTTACAGTGCAGCAGTAGAAAGCCAGCCTACTCTTGATTCCAAGAGGAAAATAATTTATCTCTAGCCAAGCGCTACCTTATCTTGTGTTCTGCTCTCTGTGGGCTCACAGGGAAATTAAGGGAACCAGCTATTTTAACTAGGGAAAATAGACTTTCTCAACCGTGGCCATTTAACTTGTAAACCAAGTAACAGCCCAAGACTGCAACCAATCTTCGTAATAGTGAGATCTCGCAACGTATCGAGGAAGCAATTTCTCACTATTTGGGCTGGGTTCTTCTTGAATTCCAACAGAGTGGGTTGTACGGCAATACACGTGTGCTGACTACACTTGCCATTCTAACAGAGGGCTAGAGATAAGATTATTTTTAGCGTTTTAGGTATTTGATGCTAATTCGGTGAACGTATGAGTATATTTTACCACAGAACGCAAATTGAACTTTAAAAAAAGATTTTCATAGGCCTACCTTAAGATTTAGTTCAGCAATGTAAGTTAACATTTTCTGTGGCTATATTGAATTGAAATGTTCCTATATTCATCATGAGAAATGCAAAAAAACACCCCACATTTAGGGTTTTGGTGGAAAGGAAGAAATAGATGCTACAAAAAACTGAATTAAAAAATAATAATGCTTAGTATTCTAGATTTAAATGCTACAAAAACGTAGGGCCTATTTTTAAAATACCACAATGAGCTAGAAAACTGATTTCGAATAATTTGAATGTGTTTTTTGGCTAAGTCGGTGGACCCAAGAATTAAAAAAGATGTGTAAAATTAAAAATAAGTGTGACTGTTAGTTTTATCAAAAACAATAACGTTTTTAAAAAAATTGACTTAATGCGTATTGGAAAAAATAACAAGTAAAATATGTTTTATTTGCAATCAATAAATGAATTAAGGGAGTGGTTTAGAGACTTCCACAAGTACCAAATTAATATTCAAGACCTAGCCTTATGTGCAGCTTAAAATTGTTTATATATTAGTTTTAACACATTAGGAAATATACATATTTTAAATTTGATATTTTAATTTATTTGTTTGTTTCTTGTGTTTTTGGTTTACAGAATGATTTATTTTTTACTGACTACTGTCAAGAGTTCTGCTGTCACAGTGCAAAACTAAGTTATCATTGGTAGGAATGGACTTAATCCGGTATGAAAAATAAATAAATATGGACATACTGCGTTTTTAAAAAAAAACAACAGGCTGTAACCCTGGCGATATTTCGTTCTGGGAGAAAATACTTTTCACCATCTGATAGAGCTTGTATTGTAATGAAGACACAACTACATCTCGAACTCAATGTTTGTGCCAGGTGGACTTCAATACGCTTTGAAACAAGCTCCGCACATTTCCTCTATAGTAAGTATGGGATCGCCTTCAATATATTATACTAGTGTAGTAGGCCTACATCTTGAACGCTGTGTTCAAAGATATAAGAAGAGTACATAGGCCTACTTAACACTTGAAGAACGATACAAGTCATCTTTTGTGAGAAAAACGAAATCTGAAGTTTATATATCAAGATAAATGTAGCCTTATAATTATATAATTTCTTAATGATTTATATTTTTTTATTCTCTTCCTTAAAAGTGTTTTACAACATACGGGGCCTAGGTCTTAGGTCAAGTAAAAATGAATTCAAGTCAGATTTTAAAAACATGCTAGACCAATTATTATTTATTATTATTTATTTCAACAATTATTAATTATTAAACAAATTGTTAATAATAAATTGTATTGAAAAATGATAGCCCTACTAGTCTAAGTATTCGCCCCTATAGTTAGGTCATCGAAACTAATGTATGGATCAATATAACCACATTCATGAACATTGTCATCACTTGTAGGCCCTACCACACTTGCTTCGCTCACTATAAGTTAGACCTAATCGAATAATGAGACTCTTGGCGTTTTAGAAAAAACTTCCAAGATTTCGTCTGGAGTCACTGTGATGTTCTCATGAATGAAAGCTAAAGCAAGGCCGTTCAGACTATTTCCTGCTAAGTATGGTCCTCCGTAAGTATAAGTTCACAGATGAGAAGGACATTCGTAGGAGCATGTAATCACGGGTAATGTAGCCATTACTGTGTTCCTTCCAACCCCCCCCCCCTTCACAAAAAATCTCACTCCAGAAAATGCAAAATATTGTGTAGGCCTATACGATAATACAGCGCAATTCCCAGTCGAACACGAAAATAATCTAGTGCTCCTTGCCTCCTTCTGTTATTAACCAAATTAAGCATTAGGGCCTATATTTTGTTTCTTTAAAATTCGCGTTTAAAACTATATTCCGGGGCTACAGTTTGTATTTTTAAAAGTATTGGTAATTATGCCGTATAGCGCCTCACGCGAAAATCACCATAATTTTCACCCAAAAAGGCATTGAAAAGCATAATGTTACCATTATCTATTTACTACTGTTTTTGGTGTAAAAGGTGAGTATCTTCCCATTTTTATGTTATTTCAATTGTGTTTATGTGTTGTTGTTGGATGAGCGTAGCGAGCGAAGCGAAGATTCCATTTCACTACACTGGTGAAAAAAATCCGGAGTGTTTTTCTTTCTTTTTTTCTGTTTGTATTTTTGTGTGTTTGTTAACACGATTCCGGCTAAACCGATACTCCGATTGCTATGAAATTTTATGGAGGCCTTCGAAATCTCTGAACTTAGAACTGCCACGTTTTTGAGCGCAATCGAAAAATTATTTCTCATGAAAATCGCAATTTTACGATTTTTTTCGATTTTTTTTAAATTTCTTCGACTTATAACACCTACATGCTTGATCCGATTTTAATGATTTTTTCACAGAACTTTAATATCATGAATTAAGATATTCTTGTGAAATTTGAGCGCCATAGAAAAATTATTTCTCATGAAAATCGAAATTTTACAGTTTTTTTCTTTTTTAAAACAATTCTTTGACTTATAACACCTACATGCTTTATCCTATTGTAATGATTTTTTCAAAGAACCTTAATTTTATAATTTAATATATTCGTGTGAAATTTGAGCGCAATCGAAAAATTATTTCTTATGAATATTGAAATTTTACGATTTTTTTCTTTTTTTAAATTACGATTAATAAAAAAAATAAAAAAAAAAGTAAATTTGCAATTTAATTTATTTACTTTAAAAAAAATCTTCGACCAAGTTATAATTTTTTCACAGAACAACAGAAAATCCGCATAACACATGGCAGCTCAATGCACCAATTACGCTCATCCAACAACGCGGCGGTTTTCCTAGTATAATACATCAGTTGTCATCACGCCATGTTGGAGCATGGTTGCCAACTGTCATTTTGGTAAAACTACCGTAGGGTACCCCGCTTCCAATCAATCAATCAAGTCAATTGTTATTGTAGGTGCGGCTGCCCACTTATGTAAGACTAGCTGGGGTCCAGGGGCGAAGCCCCGGTGGGGGTTGGGGGGCAAAGCCCCCCATTAAAGACAAGAAAATAATAAATTATTCGGTACAGAAGTACCGTAACGGAAAGAATTTCGGGTGTTTTATTGTCTAAAGTGTTTTCAGTTTATGTTTCAACAGTCGGTAGGCCTACATGGCTTGTGTGTGTTTACATTAAAATGCATTGATATTAATGTTAAAATGGCTGCTCAGTGCAGCTACTATCACTACGCAGGCCTAGTCATATTTAAGAGGTTAGTACTTTGTAAATGCTTTTGAAAATAAATTCGTTTGTTGTAAATCGTGATTTCATTATTGATTATGTGATTCATAGTGAAAATTGTCCTTTTGGGTGAAAATTATGGTGATTTTCGCGTGAGGCGCTATACGGCATATTACCAAAGTATTTATTAGTAACCATAGAATATTTACATGTTGCAAACATAACATACATAGTAGGCGTAGTAAGAATTTGAGGCTATGTTGTACCTATGCATAACCTATATATAAGCCTACGCCCACTTACCTTATATCATAACATGAAGAATATTTGGTATATATCTAAATATGTGTTACATGGTGAAAACAGAAATGGAAAATGTTGATTTCCTTTCATCTAATCCGCAAAGTACAAAAGTAGTGAACTCTAGTCGCCGCGAGCATTCGCGCTCAAGCCTCTCTGTGTAGTCGATCCGTCATTGGTATTATAATAAAATATTTTTCGTGCTTACTACGAAAAACATTAAAGTTAGTATTTATTCCCCCCCCCCCCCTCCTTTATGTGCGTGGGTGCCAGTGCGGAAAAAAGTGTCCCGTTCTAGCAACAGGTATATTGGCAACAAACCCAGTCAAATAAGTGCTATGTTCATCCGTTGTCGAGAATCCATTCATCTATCGCATTATAACAGCTATTTCTTCTACGGTTCTATCATTAAAACAATGAAACCTCCTACACTCACCGTTTTCCTCCGTGTAGTAGTCTAGTAGAGATTGCACACGAATATTCTTCATAACATTACTCATCTACCCGGCTTCTTTCTTTTCTTGGACTTCTCTTCATAGCACTGGTTTCAGAGTCTGTACCGTTCAATTGGCCTTGATCCACTTTGCTCATCACACCACAAATAATGTTAAACACGACACAGTAACAAACAAGTCAAATTTGATCACAGGCACTAGCCTACTTCACCAATGATGAAACACCCTAACCTCAAAAGTCAACAGCTGTCCGCAGCCGGCTGCTGCCCGGCTGGACATGAATAGTTCTGTCTTCAAGGCGGTGGACTTGCATCGATAAGATCGATATTCCCTAAAGCGGGCTTTTGAAGGATTTGAATCGATAAGTACACTCAGAATGAAAAAGGTCGAAAGGGGTCGATTATGGGGTCGATCGGGGTAAGTACGGGTTGAAAATTCTACCCAAGGGTATAGGTTGGTAGATTGGGGTAAGAAAGGGTAACTAAGGGTCGAAAAATGTTCCTCAGACAGGCGAATTTCCTAAAAAGGTATAATATTGAACCCAAATCAACCAAGAACTACCTGTAGGGGTAGATAATGGGAAATACCTCTAACATGACAAAAATCTTCCCGTGGAGGTATATTCATCGACCTCTAAGTGGAGATATTCGACCGAGAATCGGATAAATACACGCCCTTGAAAGCCTAAATAATAGACCCATGGAAAGTTAAAAACCTGCCAATAGAGTTCGAAATTTGAACTCTCAAAGGTAATTAATGAATTCAAATGGAGATAATATTAAACCAGTAGAGGAATAAAATTATTCTCCAAGGGGTAGAATAATATACCTTTAAGAGTCGATGGATATCACTTTGCGGGTCGAACAAATACGACCTCTGAGAGGTGAAAACTCAACCGTCTCTGGTCGAAATATATACCTCATAGGTTGATAACTAACTGACTGCGGGCATAATAATCACATCTTGAGGTGTATCTGTTCGTCTCCTAGGGGAAGAATAATATACCTCTAAGAGTCGATAAATATCGCTTTGCGGGCCGAACTAATAACACCTCTGAGAGGTGAAAACTCAACCGTCTCTGGTCGAAATATATACCTCATAGGTTGATTACTAACTAACTGCGGGCATAATAATCACATCTTGAGGTGTATCTGTTCGACTCCTAGGGGAAGAATAATATACCTTTAAGGGTAGATAGGTATCACTTTGCGGGTCGAACAAATACGACCTCTGAGAGGTGAAAACTCAACCGTCTCTGGTCGAAATATATACCTCATAGGTTGATTACTAACTAACTGCGGGCATAATAATCACATCTTGAGGTGTATCTGTTCGACTCCTAGGGGAAGAATAATATACCTCTAAGAGTCGATAAATATCACTTTGCGGGTCGAACAAATACGACCTCTGAGAGGTGAAAACTCAACCGTCTCTGGTCGAAATATATACCTCATAGGTTGATTACTAACTAACTGCGGGCATAATAATCACATCTTGAGGTGTATCTGTTCGACTCATAGGGGAAGAATAATATACCTTTAAGGGTAGATAGGTATCACTTTGCGGGTCGAACAAATACGACCTCTGAGAGGTGAAAACTCAACCGTCTCTGGTCGAAATATATACCTCATAGGTTGATTACTAACTAACTGCGGGCATAATAATCACATCTTGAGGTGTATCTGTTCGACTCCTAGGGGAAGAATAATATACCTTTAAGGGTAGATAGGTATCACTTTGCGGGTCGAACTAATAACACCTCTGAGATGGGGAAACTCAACCGTCTCTGGTCGAAATATATACCTCGAAGGTTGATTACTAACTAACTGTGGGCATAATAATCACATCTTGAGGTGTATCTGTTCGTCTCCTAGGGGAAGAATAATATACCTCTAAGGGTAGATAGATATCACTTTGCGGGTCGAACAAATACGACCTCTGAGATAAGGAAATTCAACCGTCTCTGGTCGAAATATTTACCTCATAGGTTGATTACTAATTAACTGAGGGCATAATAATCACATCTTGAGGTGTATCTGTTCGTCTCCTAGGGGAAGAATAATATACCTCTAAGGGTAGATAGATATCACTCTGCGGGTCGAGCTAATAACACCTCTGAGATGGGAAAACTCAACCGTCTCTGGTCGAAATATATACCTCGAAGGTTGGTTACTAACTAACTGCAGGCATAAATAAATAAATAATAAATAAATTGTATTTAGAGTCTATCCACTCAGCTATATAACTGATTTTCAGTGGAGGACTTTAAATCAAAGCGACCAAGCCAACCCTGTAGGTATCTTGAGGTGTATCACTAGAGACGCGCTTCATTTATATAGTGTCTTGGTGTATTGGGTTTAATGACTAGGACAGTGTATACTCTTTCTCCAGGTGTCCCAGGTTCGAGCCTCGCTGAGTTCCGAGATTTTAACATTATGAAATTTATATGTAATATTAATCTTTCTACTGGCTATTCAATGATGCATGTCTTTCTTACAGGAACATTCATCATCACTGTTTAATTACTATAGTAAATAATTGTAAGGTTCCATTAATCCCACTACAGGAGCCGAAATTTCAACCTGAAGACTAAAGTAGAAATCGGACGGGTCGAAATTTTTGCTTACATCAGGGGTAATAAAATCGACCCTTACAAGACGAAATAATCTTCTTGGAGGTCTATCGAGATTGGGGTTAATCTAGCCCTACGGGTCGATAAAGCTCTCTTAAAAGGGCATTATTTTAGAACCTATAGGTGACAATAACCCCACCCTAGAGTGGGCTTAATCTACCCTTACGGGTCGATAATAATGTCTCAAAGGGACTTATTTTAGAACTTATAGGTGACAAAACCTCACTCTAGAGTGGGATTAATCTACCCCTACGAGTTCATTTATTCGCCTTATAGCGGTCGATTATTATACCTTGTTTTCGAAGGGGTCGAATGGTCGACCCTCTAAAAACAGGGGTCGAACAGGTGATATCCCCCTAGGGGTCGAATTTTCTACCTTTTCCATTCTGAGTGTAGTTCTCTAAAACATAATATTTTATTTTATTAGTATTGTAGTAGTAGTTTTATTAGGTCGCTCTATTAAATATTAACGAAGATTATTCGGGCCTCGCGTATCTATACAGCCGTTTAAATTACGAAGAAATAAAATAAAGCACTAGGCCACTATCATGTGAAACATTTCCAAGGCCGACATGTTGTAAGCAATAACAGCGGTGGACGCTTAGAACACAAATGGGTCAGCGTTGATGATAACCATTAGAGAATATACCGGTAAATGATATTTGATTTGTTGGTCTTGTGGTTAGCGGCTCTACTTCCTATAGAACATGGCCAGGGTTCCATTCCCGCTATAGACAAAAATTTTTATCATCTGATTTGGACTTAAGTCCATCAGTTCTTGTCTTAGGAATTGGTAAACGGTGACTTTGAAGCTGTCCTAGCAACGAGGCACATAATAAATTCTATGTTTGGTTGTTCCGAATCCTCTTGTTCATTCTGGTTTGTCCGCGGATGGAATCGTGTCCAGCTTGATTGATCGGTGATTCCTACTTAAATATCCCCGGTCTCTTGTTGGTCATTGTTCGCTCGTCGATGGTGTGGGCGTCTACAGGGTTGGCTTGGTCGGCTTTTAAATTAAATGTCCCTTAATGAAAAAAAATCAAATGCGGATTTGTAATTTTTAATTTATTTAATAGGGAAGATTGTTGAATAGACAGACATGGCAGCCTGTGGAAAAAGTGAAAATGTATGCATGAAAGCCCCCTTTGCGGTTTCCAGTCTTCTAAAGATCTTGTTTGAGGGGTCCACACCGACTCATCTTTTATCGTCTTTACGATGACCCATGACCCATGACATGACCCATAACATTTTATCATTACCTCTGTATCCTTATTATATTATGTACTTTGCTGTCTACATTAAGGCTACGAGTCTATAAAATATAATTGGCCGAATATAAATTAATAAATATATTTCTTGTTTTTACTATTTCAGAAAATAAATTACAAAATGTACATATAAATTTCCAGTAAAATAATATATTTTTTGCTTTGCGTATGAGACGCGAGCAAAAAAAATACAATTTTTGCTTTCTTATCTATATTTGTTGATCGTTAATGTCCTGATGAAAACAATGATGTATTTGGTTTGATGATGCAGACAGTAATATTTTAAAGGCACGCATGCACAGTCATAGTGACAAAATAAAAAAAAGCTAACTACTACAAAACTAAAAGTAATATTTGACAGTAGAGCCTTTATTTGAATTTTAAAATTTCCGTTTTATTATTATTATTCGCAATAGGAAGAATACAAAAAATATAAATAATACTATATCTTTTGTCCTCCATTATTTTGAAAATGATAATTTGAAGTAAATATATAATAAATTTTGTTCAAGTATGTTTTTTTATGTAAATAAGGTGCACGTCCTCGTCATACCTGTATCAAAACTTAACAGTTATACGTGTCTACCAATATAACAACAATGACATATAAGTACACTTATTTTGTAATTTTCAGAAATATATTACCAGTATAATTAAATGTTGTTATATTCTTATTTGAAATATGTGGTTAAATATTCATTATGTGCTATATTTTTCTACTAATTTGATTTTTGGGAGGAAGGTGTATGATTGAAAGACTGGTATATGAAAAATCCCTATTCTAAAACTCGTTTATCTCAAAACTGCATTTTTTCTATGAACCTTTTTCTCAACTCAGTGATGTCCGATCAATGTGAATTACACTGGCTTTGAATGATAACTTATCAAACAATAGTAAAATTAAGTCATGTATGCAATATAATGTAGGAAAAATTGCTAGCAAATCGTTATTTAAGAAAAATTGGTAACAAATAGATCAAAATATATTTTCAAATAAGCTCGTGTTAAAGTAAAGAAGGCAGTGTTATAGTACATATTTCAAAACAAGACAATGTTGTATGCTGCACAGTTCAATGGGTAAAGGTACATGAATTTGGGTAATTTAACATAGGGAGTATAGGGGCATACGGGTCCCCATAGGGGTATTCACCTGCTAAACTCAAAATATTATATATTTCATTTAGGCTAACTAGATATGAATTTACTAAGTAACAGAAAAATACAAGGCCAACCATGACACGAAACAAAATTGCCAAACTTAGTATTTCGAGCTAGGTCCCATAGGCAAACATTTCCCATAATTGGATGAGCGTAGCGAGCGTAGCGAGCGAAGCGAAGATTCCATTTCACTACACTGGAGAAAAAAATCCGGAATGTTTTTTTTTTTTTTTCTGTATTTTTGTGTGTCTGTTAACACGATTCCGGCTAAACCGATACTCCAATTGCGATGAAATTTTATGGAGGCCTTCTAAATCTCTGAACGAAGAACTGCCACGTTTTTGAGCGCAATCGAAAAATTATTTCTCATGAAAATCGCAATTTTACGATTTTTTTCGATTTTTAAAAAATTTCTTCAGCTTATAACACCTACATGCTTTGTCCGATTTTAATGATTTTTTGACAGAACCTTAATTTCATGAATTTAGGTATTCGTGTGAAAATTGAGCGCAATCAAAAATCTATTGCTCATTAAAATCAAAATTTTAAGTTTTTTTTCTTTTTTAAAACAATTCTTTGACTTATAACACCTACATGCTTTGTCCTATTGTAATAATTTTTTCACAGAACCTTAATTTTAAAAATTCATATATTTGTGTAAAATTTGTGCGCAATCAAATAAATTTTCCTTTTGAAAATTTCAATATTACGATTTTTTCCTTTTTTTAAATTACAATTAATTTAAAAAAAAAAAATTTAATTAATTTTTTATTTAATTTAATTTAATTTAAAAAAAAATCTTCAACCTAGTGATTGATTTTTTCACAGAAAAACAGAAAATCCACATAACACAAGGCAGCTCAATGCACCAATTACGCTCATCCAACAACGCGGCGGGACTTAAGCGTTTTCCTAGTAAATAACATTGGAACGATTTTATGTCCCATGACCTTGAAGGATTTTGGTCCACAAAAAATTGACCATCATTGGCATACTCGTCTATACCTTTCATGTAAATCATCTACGTATTGATTTTGTAATTTGGGAAAATGGTTCGATCAAAATGTGCTGTTTATTAATTTCGAAACACACAATTTTGCGTTTAAGTGAATATTTGTGCACAGTTTCAAGACACAATTTTCTAAATGACAATTTTAGATTGGTATGCTCTAGTATCTATGGGAAACCAAAAATAAACGGGTTGACGCCGATTCATGAAATTCACAAAAATTCTGTTTTTCGCAAATTTCCCGATCAAAAAGATTTAAAATCGTGTAAAACCACAAGTACTAGATATAATTTATTGGATGAGCGTAGCGAGCGTAGCGAGCGAAGCGAAGATTCCATTTCACTACACTGGAGAAAATAATCCGGAATGTTTTTTTTTCTTTTTTTTCTGTATGTATTTTTGTGTGTCTGTTAACACGATTCCGGCTAAACCGATACTCCGATTGCGATGAAATTTTATGGACGCCTTTGAAATCTCTGAACTTAGAACTGCCACGTTTTTTAGTGCAATCGGGAAATTTTTTCTCATAAAGAACGCAATTTTACGATTTGTTTCGATTTTTAAAATTTCTTCGACTTTTAACACTTACATGCTTTATCCGATTGTAATGATTTTTTCACAGAACCTTAATTTTATGAATTAAGATATTCGTATGAAGTTTGAGCGTAATCGAAAAATTATTTCTCAGGAAAATCGAAATTTTACGGGTTTTTTCTTTTTTAAAACAATTCTTTGACTTTTAACACCTACATGCTATATCCTACTGTAATGATTTTTTCACAGAACCTTATTTTTATGAATTAATATATTCGTGTTAAATTTGAGCGCATTCGAATAATTATTTCTTATGAAAATTGCAATTTTACATTTTTTTCTTTTTTAAAAATTACGAATAATTAAAAAAAATAAGTTAATTTTTTATTTAATTTAATTTAATTAAAAAAAAATCTTCGACTAAGTAATGGTTTTTTCACAGAACAACAGAAAATCCGCGTAACACATGGCAGCTCAATGCACCAATTACGCTCATCCAACAACGCGGCGGGACTTAAGCGTTTTCCTAGTTACTGTCATTTTAGTCAAGTATTTTTCTCTAGAGTTAGAGTACATGGTAAAAAATAATTTATGGGGGTAAGCATCTGTAACGTGAAAATAAAATAAAACATTTAAAAATTTAAACTGATAAGAAATTGTAATACGCATGGATATTGAACAATGTGCAATTGCATAGTAGACTTCAATTTGAGTTCAGTGTGCATGGGCCTACTTTGATTGATTGATTGATTGATTGATTGTCGTCTTTATTGATGGCGGGATTAAGGCCTGTTAAGCCTTCTCTTCCATCCAACAACTTCCTAAGTACAACACATCATGACATTACAGAATTACAGAAAGAGATTGAAATATAATAAAATACTATGATAATCATCAAACAAGTTAAATGTGAAATTTAAGAGCTAAAAATAATCTTAACATCATACTAATAATATAAACAAAAACAAACTAAATTATGTAATAATACATTAGGAGTAACATAATTATATAATTTATTAAAGTTAAACTTTTCTAGGTATGGTAATGTTTCGCAAATTATGGGTTTAGATCTTGTTATGTAATAATTTTCAAAAGTCACAATTATTCGTCTCAGTCATACTTACACGTTCATACAAGGGAGAAATCTCCTCTGTACTCATTGCTTTTCTATTCGTTCGTCTCTGTGTGCGTGTGTCAAGTCTCACGACAAATAACCGAACGTGATACTTCTTGGATGAGCGAAGCGAAGATTCCATTCTACTACACTGGAGAAAAAAATCCGGAATATTTTTTTTTGGATTTTTGTGTGTTTGTTAACACGATTCCGGCTAAACCGATTTTCCAATTGCGATGAATTTTCCTGGAGGCCTTTTAAATCTCTGAACTTAGAACTGCCACGTTTTTGAGCACAATCGAAACATTATTTCTCATAAAAATCGCAATTTTACGATTTTTTTCGATTTTTTAAAAATTTCTTCGACTTGTAACACCTACATTCTTTATTCGATTGTAATGATTTTTCCACAGAACCTTTTTTTAATAAATTCATGTATTTGTGTTAAATTTGAGCGCAATCAAAATATAATGTCTTATAAAAATCGCAATTTTACAATATTTTTCGATTTTGAAAATATTTTTTTGACTTATAACACCTACATGCTTTGTTCGATTGTACTGATTTTTTTTAGAACCTTACTTAATTGAATTAATATATTCGTGTGAAATTTGAGCGCAATCGAAATATTGTTTCTCATGAAAATCGCAGTTTTACGATTTTATTGCATTTTAAAAAACACGATTTTGTTTTCGTTTTTAAAAAATGTCTTCGACTAAGTAATGATTTTTTCACAGAACAACAGAAAATCTGCATAACACATGGCATCTCAATGCACCAATTACGCTCATCCAACAACGCGCCTGAAAAAGCGTTTGCCAAGCTTCCTTGTTTATTAACATTGTTCTTTGATAAAGAAGATGCACAATGATTTGGTGTTATTGCTTATTGTTTGTGGGGGGGGGGGGTAGCCCCTGTTCTTTCGCCATTAGTGTGGGTGGAACACGCGATGAACACACAATCCCCCCCCTTTTACACTCGGCACCTCCACCAGAAACCAGATATGAAAACTAGGAAGGTTTAAAACCACAGTTACAGTCATTACGTGATATCTCGAAAATGATGCAAAATATCTCAAAACTTATTGCAGACAGCTATGTGGTTTTGTTTTGTTAGAACAATATAATACAACAAACACTCAAATATAATAATCCGTGAGTTTGTATTTTAATTATACATTTAATTAAATAAAAATTAGATAAAATACTTAATGACGATCACATTACGAGATCTTTTCGTGCAGTCTGTAGTCCTCACAAAACCACATAGCTGTCTGCAAACGGTTTTTCATTATTTCGCAGCGTTCAAGAGATATCACTTGGTTTTAATATTGGTGGTAGTTCTTAACCTTAAGTAGCTTCGCTCCCTCCTTGGTGTATGCATAGAATACTACAGCCCCCATGCATACCCGGAGATGATTCAGAAATACCAATCTCTCCCCTTCTTTCTGACTGGTTTGTTGAGGCCTTGGTCTACATAAGTCAGACTTCGGTATTTGTGTTTTTGCTACGTGTTTTGTCTTGTGGGTTATTGGTGTCTGTCTGGCTCGTTGGTCTTGTAGTATATCGTCTCTGCTTCCAATGCAGACGGTCCAGTGGACTTAAGTCCATCAGTTCTTGGCTTAGGAATGTGTAAATTGTGACTTTGTACCCGTCCTATAACAAAGAGGCAAAGAATTGGATGAGCGAAGCGAAGACTTCAATTTCACTGCCCCCAAACCATCTGCTCGGGTGTTTTTTATTTGTTATTTTTGTCTGTTTGTTCGCTCTCTACCGGGCAAACGGCATATGCGGTCTTGATGAAAACTTGATGGGACCTTCGAAATCTCTAAACTTAGACCTGCCAAGATTTTGGGTATAACCGATCAAATATTTCTTTTGATTATCATGCTTTTACGATTTTTTTCGATTTTTAATGAGATATTTTCGTGATATTTGGCAAACGGCTACTCCGAACTTGATGAAACTTTATGGGAACGTTTAAAATCACTGAAATTATATATGTTATGATTTTAGGGACATTTGAAGAAATATTTCTAATACTTAGAAATCGTTCCTTTGTAAGATTTTTTTCCTGTTTTTAATACGATATTTTCGTGACATTTGGGCCGAATCTGATCAAACGGGTGGAGCTACAACGTTCATATTTTACATTGATATAAAGTTTATGAGGATGTAGTGCCTTTTGAAAGAAAAAGTTGAAAAAGTTGGTAAAAATTTATAGAAATAAAGGTATTAATACAAGCCTTTTACAGGTGTATAATTTACAAGTATATCAAGTACCTATAGAAAAAGTAATGAGATCCCACTTAAAAACGTAATTATTGGACAGAAATATAAAAAACATGCTCATCCATCAACGCGACTGGAAAAAGCGTTCGCGAAGCGGCCTAGTAAATTTAAGGTTGTTTCGAATCACCTTGTTGATTCTGGCGCTGTCCGCGGGTGGAATCGTGTCCAGCTTGATTGATCGGTGTTTCCTACTTAAATATGCCGGTCTCTAGTTAGTCATTGTTCGCTCGTCAATTGTTGGCGCCTACAGGGTTGGCTTGCTGCTTAAATGCAATGTCACCCACTGGAAAACAGTTATAACTGATTATGGGTATTCTAAGTACGAATTTATTTATTATTTGACTTATAATCGTGGTTTCAGGGCGTAGGGTACACAGTAGGTTTACTGGTGTGACTGGCTAACTATAGGTTATAGGGGGGTTCGGGTTGTGAAGAAAATGTCCGAGACGGATCGACTGATTCGCTGTTCGCAGAGTATCTTCTTCTGCAGCCATATAAATCATTATATCTGGAACTGGACACAACTTTGTATAATTCTTAACAGGGGGCATGTACGCCCCTATCATATCAGATTTTTTATATTGTTCACAAAAGTCAGAAAATGCAAAAAAAATTGTGTATTTTTTACCACTTCGACAGATTATAAATACTACAAAATTGATTATATTTTGTATTTTTTCCATAGTCAATTTATGAGAAAGAGCTAAGTTATGATAATAGGTGACTTCATATTGCATTTTTACCCAATTATGTTAAATTGCATACATGTACATATGTGACTATTGTCTAGGAAATTTGAAACCAGGCAAGACGAGCATGCCTGAGGCAGGGATGCTCGAACTACTGAAGACCCCCTCAGAACACCTTTCAGTCAGGATCGCCTCTCGAGTCAGAGTCTCACTCATGAGTCAGGGTCAGGGCTCATCTAAGTACAGGTAGTTTGCTATACCTGGATTCAACTCGATTCATCCACATAGGCTACTGTACTATCACAGTTTTATACTTACTATGAGAAAGTCGCACGTTGTGAATAAGCTAACCCCAAAATCTTTCAGTACTTGCAAATATAAATATAAAATACTATAATATGTAGTAGAAAAGTGCTCATACCTTCAGTAGGAAAATTAAAATGATCCATAATAATATTATATACAATAACGAATGCCAAGATTTTACGGTTATATTTACTATCATTTACGAACATGTAACTTTTTATTTGTAAAAAAAATGATTATGTGATGATCCATAAAAATATAGTTTTATTTAGCATTGGACGGTTTGTAAATTAATAAGATTCAACGTTGTGGACACGACAGCAATTTTCCTAATCCCTTCTTAATAAACTTGAATGCTTATAAATAACATATGAAAAGTCGCTGAACCACCAATCGCGACTCGTCTGGCTTATATCTAAGGTATAAAATCCCTTAAAGATATGTTCTTATTGGGCGCCTTTTGCGTGAGAAAATAAGCCTCTTCTTAAAGTAACCAATGAGAATTCAGCGCGTTTGGCGTCTAGTTTCACGTAGAGCTCTTCCTAGCCACACGGCGCCGAAAAACAGGCCACTTTACCCAACTTTACATTTCCTAACATCGGGAGTTTCAAGATTTCGCCCCTGATCCTCACGAATTCATTTCGAGAGTTACATCACAGTCTACTGAATATTTTGTGAGCTCTTGGCTTCGGTCCGTATTAGAGAAACGAGTGTTAATGTTTCGCGGTGCTCTATGGTGTATTGAAATGACGTCGAGTTTTGCCTCGAATACGTAAGGAGATTGGTAAGGGGGTGGCTGAGGTAGAGGGGGTGATAAAGGCGCGCCATGCGTCTTTCTACAAACATCAATAACAGAGAAGGCGTCAGGGCCCTGCTCTACTCCGGGAGATGGGAGACGGGGGGATTACCAACACACACAGATTCATCAAAGAAAATATTAACTATTGAAAATACCTTGAGTCCTGTGAAGGCCCAAACAGCCTGGCTGTAATATCTTCCGCTCGACAGACATACACCGACTCTCTACTCTCTACTCCCTACTCTCTACCCTTCGCAAATATTATACCACGTTGTGCTAGAAGAGTTTATTTATTTATTTATTTATTTATTTATTATTAATTTATTAATTTACTCAATGTTTTACACCAATAGAGGTATCTTGTGTTAAGTCCAGCCATCACGACAGAAAGTTTTCAATAAGGTGAATGCAGGGTCATTCTCTCCAACTATGACTAAGTTCCCCCCATCGTTAAATAGTTAGTCGGCCCAAGAGACGCATCAATGTCCGTTCATGCTTATACAGCATTAGTTTTTTTACAAAGATTTTAATGCGATTTATAGACCTAGATTAAGTGTATTCCTTGTATTATTAAACAAATACAAACAAAATTTAAAACGGATTACTTTTTTAGAAACAATGTTTCATTATTAATCGTGGGTATCTCAGTAGATAGCTCATACTAATCGATTGTATCGCCACTGTAATTCACAGCTTTATATATATAAACCTTCTTGCTGCTCCAAAAAACATTCTATGTCGTAGACGTGTAAGTTACTTGATAAATAATAATCATAATAATTCTTTATTTAGCAGCAATACATTACATATTTCACGCACAGTAGATATGCCTGACTAGATATCATTACATATGATTTCTAGCCTGGAACCTTGAAAATAACCATATCCCTTTTAATAATATAATATAGTAATATACGTATTCTATTAATATAAATTCATTGCTGAAACTGACCTCTATGTAAGAGATAATTGTTTTAAACTAGCTACATTAATGTAATTAAAGGGGTATTTAACCGCTAAACTCAAAAAATATATTTCATTCAGGCTAACTAGTAATGAATTTAGCAATTAACAGAAAAATTATTGAGGCCACCATGACCTCCCAAAAAAAATGTCAAACATGACATTTTTCGAGCTAGGTCCCATCGGCAAAAATCTCCCATAAGAAATAACATGGGGACGATCTTTATGCCCCGTGACCTTGGAGGTTTTGATCTAAAAAAATATTGGCCAATATTGACGTACTCTACAGCCTTTTCTGTAAATTCTCTATATTTTGTTTTGTAATTCGGGTAAATAGTTCGGTCAAAATATGCTAATTACCAAGATGGTGTGTGATTTTGGAATGCATATTTTTACGTGTTTGAGGGTATATTTGGGCACAGTTTCAAGAGACAATGTTATAAAAGGCCATTTTAGATTGGTACGATGCTCTAATATCTATGTGGAACAAAAAATAAGAAGGCTAAATCCGATTTAAGAAATATTCCAAAACGCCATTTTTTGCCAATTTCTGGATCAAAAAAATTAAAAAAATTCGTGTTAAATCACAGTTACAAGATATGATTTTTTAAACGGTCATTTAAGTGTAGTATTGTGCTATAGATCACGTGGTAAAAAATAATTTTTGGGGTTTTAGCCCCTTTAATAACTCTTCAAGGTAAGTTGTTAAGTTCCCTAATACCGGAATAAAAAATTGATTTACTAGCAATCTTCTTATTGCAACCTTTCTAAATTATAGAAACCATTTTTAGCTGATCTTGTGCTATGTTCGTGAACTGATGCTTTTGGCTTTAATTTCAATCCTAAGTAAATCGGCAACAAGTTATGATGCATCTTAAAAATAAATAACACTGCATTAAGCTTAATTTGTTATTTTGCATTTATCCATTGAAGAGTGTTCAGCTTTGTTGTTATTGAAACATAACGATTACATTTTTAAGTATATTGTTCGCATACCTCTATTTTGTAATTTCTGCTGTCATCCATGTTAAAAAGCCTGATAAAAAAATGTTGAACAAAAATCGAAGTGTAGTTAAACAATTGTCATATAAATGATTGTTTATCAATAAGAAACAAAAGTGGGCCCAAAACTGACCCCTATGGGACTCCAACATCAATGTTTGTTACATCCGAACATCCGATATTACTTCATTACATTTTGTCCTCTGACTTCTATCCAATCACGTTCCCTTCCACACACCATACATATATCTCAGTTTCTCAATAAGTCTAGGTCTATAATTTACGGTTTCATGGCCCTCTTTAGATCAAGAAAAACAGCTATATGTTGATAAGATATTATTAATCATGCTTTGGGTCCATTTCGAAATTAAAACTTGTACTGCAGTCTCACATGAGTGCAGTTTCCTAAAACCCGAATGACAGTCAATTATTAACTCATATTTATCAAAATATTCATATAACTGATTATGAACAACGATTTCTTATAACTTACAACAACTGGTAAAATGTTGACTGGTCTAAATTCAGAGGCAGTTTTAGTTTCACTTACTTTCTGTATGGGAACTATTAGAGATTCTTTCCAGACTTCAGGAATTTTCCTGTTTTTAATGACATGTTAATTTAGTAAAGGAGGTAAAACTTAACCGTAGGATATGCATCTTTTAACATCATATTGTCCCCCTCAATTGTTTTTTAACGACAGCACTATTCTTCTTAATTCGCTTATATTAATTTAACGGAACTGACCAAGCATACACTGTTAGTTTCAAGTTGATATTTACACAGGTCAAAGGTTTCTTTTAGTTTATCGTTTTCAATACAAACCATATCAACTTCAGTAATACTATGCCTATCATTAAATAACTTATACTATCTACAAAATAATTATTAATTTTTTTGGCAGTTTTTACCGTATCGGTTACCATTTTTAAATAGGTTTTAAATTTAAATTGAACCTCCTTGCATTTGTGGTTAGGTAATATAGCAATTACTTGATTGTTGCTTGTTTTAAATGGGTATGTTCATATACATTTTTTTAAATTTATTTATTTCCATTCACATAATTAACTTTTGTTTTGCTATTAATATCATCATCATCATCATTTTCTTTTGTTACACATACACTTAGAAATTCATTCATTCATTCAAAGTAATTTATTTAACAAAATATAATTCACATCATATACATTTCTTTTATTTCTTTATTTCCATTTAAAAAAATAACTATTGATTTGCTATTACTATCATCACCATCATTTTCTTTTCTTTTCTTTTATATATAGGTATATTATTACTCATTTCATCAACTTTTAATATCACAGGCGGCGCAATATGTCCTAACCGGTTGAAGCGCCCTAGTTTCTCAAGTCGTCGTCAAACCTCCTTGCCTTTATTTTTTGGAACTAGGAAGCTTCGCAAACGCTTTTTCAGGCGCGTTGTTGGATAAGGTATTTTTTTCAAAAAAGCGTTAAATTGCAATTTTCAAGGAAAATAATTTTTTGATTACGCTCAAATTTTACATGAATATATATTTTGTAAAATAAAGGTTCTATGAAAAAACCATTACATTCGGATAAAGCATGTAGGTGTTATAAGTCGAAGAAATTTTATAAATCGAAAAAAATCGTAAAATTGCGATTATCATGAGAAATAATTTTTCGATTGCGCTAAAATTTCACACGAATATATTTATTCATAAAATAAAGGTTCTGTGAAAAAATCATTACAATCGAATAAAACATGTAGGTGTTATAGAAAGAAGAAAAAGAATTTTAAAAAAATCGAAAAAAATCGAAAAATTGCGATTTTCATGAAAAATAATTTTTCGATTGCGCTCAAAAACGTGGCAGTTCTAAGTTCAAAGATTTCAAAGGCCTCCACAAGCCGGAATCGTATTAACAGACACACAAAAATAGAAACAGAAAGAAAAAAACAAAACATTCCGGATTTTTTTCTCCAGTGTAGTGAAATGGAATCTTCGCTTTGCTCGCTACGCTCATCCAAATATTACTGAAATTTGATTCTTGCATTTTTTAAATGGGTATATATTCTTGAGCAAAATATTTTTGATGAAGTTCACAAAATAAATGTTTTAATTTTGACGAAATTGAAATTCTAGGTTATGTAGGCTACATAATGAAGCAAAATAATACATTTGTGGTATGCATTGAGTTTGCAGATAGTTGTTTTATTAATTATCTTGAATTTTTTGTAGTATTTTGTAGTAGGTCTACAATACAGATAGCTCAGGGGCAATTTAATGACTTGTATAGTTTTAATGGAAACAGATTAAACTTTCTCTAATCCCATCACAAAAATGTAATTAATTGTAATTATTATTATTTTAATTGCTCCAATATTGTGATGCACAATATAAACGTTTTCTTAGCTGAAATACAGATTATAAAATATGCCAAATTATGAATATGCTACGAACACACATTACTGCAAAACTTTCACACTTGCAACTTGCAAAACAAATCGTGAACATCATATGCTTTAATCACCATGCTTTAAAAAACATGTTAACAAAGAATGACTTGAGTGACAAGATTTATTTTTAATTGTGTGATTGTAATTTGTAATTGCTTTGTCAAACTACTGTATGTCGTGTCTGCATAATATTGTTTATTTGGAAATTTTACAATATGAGTTTCATCGCGTGTATCAGGTGACAGGTACAATGACCTGATTGGCCCTATGATTATCAGACTCAAAGGAAAAACTTAAGAGGGAATGGGACACATTAGGCACTTAGCAAATATGTTCCGCTCGGCCAAGAAGCGTCCGATGCATTTATGCAACTTATCATAGTTATCAAGGAAGCCTACATGGACAGCCCTACAGTCGTATATTAGCAATATTGTCTGTTTGTCAGTCAGAAACAATTTACGAAAACGGTCAATTTCGGACTTTAAGAAAATCAAAAATGGTAGAAACTAAAAATCAATTTATTTTTGGAGCGTTCATATAAAAACATTTTTCATAACGTGCCACTGTAGAACCGTACAATTCAGCTTCCTTGACATTCGTGCATAATTTCAAACAACTCTGATGCCTATCAGCCAAACGAACAGAAATTTCTTAAATTTGCATGTCCTTATCCTCTTAAAATAACAATTACAACAATTTACAGCGCTCGGACAAACTAAAACAAATTTTAATGTAATGTAATAGTAGGATAAATCAAATTTATTGTACTGCTCATTTTCTATAGACCTATATACGCGAATATAAGAATAATGAATGTATATTTTAATTAATATTAATTATATATTACAATTGTTTATCTCTCGAAAAGAAAGTGTGTTTCCGGCAAGGTGGCAGCCGGTTCCGCAAGGGAGGAATAGTTCCCCGATAAGGAATGTGTGCACGCAGGCGCTGTTTACTCAAGCCAAGGCAGTGGGGAATAATGCCAACTCCGCTAGAGCTGATTTTCTAAACTAATTTATTCTAGCTACCATCTTGTAGAAGAGCATCAAGCTAGAATGAAAGACAACATTTGCCTGCAAGAATGAGAACAAATGAACACGCCTGTAACGTACAGTCGGAGCCGCTTAATTCGAATCTCTTCGATGCTCGTCTCAAATCAACGAAGCTGCACGCAAAGACGAGAAGACACTAGGAAACTACTAGCATCTGTAATGAAATTATGAAACAATATTAGAGTATGTCAGGTTAATGATATGATTTAAGGAATATAACTACTCAAAATAATACAGAGATTACATTACAATTGCAATAGTTAATCAACCATCTTAATCAGATATTCATAAATACTTATATCGAAAAACTAATTTGAAGAACCAATATATAAGCTATAATATTTAAACTGAGTATAAAAATATAATGATTGTAAAATATTGTAATGCATACTTCTTGATTTGATGTGGTGTAAGGGCTCACAGATCAGCTTTCACAATGATGTGTATAAGAAGGAGCATTGTGGTGAATTGAGGAATCACATTGCAGTACTTTATAATAAATGAATTTGCGAAATACATTGGTCTCTATATAATGCCACAGAACTTTCAATGAGCTCCCCCTGTCATTACCTCCTTCAGAGGATCCCTTACTAGAGACATGTGACCGCACAGAAAGTAAAGATTCCGGTAATAATGTTGATTGTTTCTTGTGCAATTTAAAAACAACGTCATTGATAACAATTCTTTCTTAAAGGTGTCAGTTGGTCGCTTAATTCTCGGCCTCCGTGGTGTGTAGGCTGGACACCTCCCTATGAGTGAGGCAGTGAGGCAGATCGACAAGCAGGCATATAATTGGATGAGCGAAGCGAAGACTTCAATTTCACTGACCCCCTCAAAAAAATTAGCTCGGGTGTTGTTTTTTTTTTTTTATTATTTTTTTTTTTGGTCTGTTTGTTTGCGCTTACCTGGCAAACGGCATATGCGATCTTGATAAAAATTTGAGGGGACCTTTGAAATCTCTGAACTTAGACTTGACAAGTTTTTTGGGTACAATTGATCATATATTTCTTATGATTATCGTACTTTTACGATTTTTCCCGATTTTTAATGAGATGTTTTCGTGATATTTGGCAAACGGCTACTCCGATCTTGATCAAACTTTATGGAAACGTATAAAATCACTGAAATTCATATATTTAGTTTTAAAGAAACATATGAAGAAATATTTCTCAAAGAAATCGTACTTTTACGATTTCCCCCCCGGTTTTCAATAAGACATTTTTGTGATATTTGGGCCGATTCTGACCAAACAGGCGGGGCTACAACGTTTATATTTTACTTTCACATAAAGATTTTGGTGATTTAGTGCCTTTTGAAAGAAAAAGTTGAAAAAGTTGGTCAAAATTCATAGAAATAAAGGATTTAATATCAGGCTTTTGTTTTACAGGTGTATAATTAACAAGTAATATCAAGTATCTATAGAAAAAGTTATAAGATCCCACTTAAAAAGTAGGCCTAATCATTGGACAGAAATATTAAAAAACCTCAACCATCAACGCGACTGGAAAAAGCGTTCGCGAAGCGCCCTAGTTATTTATTCTACCTGCATTCGCAACCTGACTCATATCAGGCAGCATTCTGGCTAAATATTTGCCCTTTGAACTGCATCATCAGATCGCAACCAACTAAACTATTTCCTATCTTTAAGAGAAGATCACAGATTGACACAGCCAAATACATACATAGGCAAATATATATAATATCTTCTTCTCAAAGGTATTGATTTGATTCAGAATCGATGATGACCCAAAGAACTAATATCTTTCTACTGCTGGATATCTCACTTGCCTGATGTTCCATGCATTCCAGAACTGTAGTTTGTTTTGACTGTTGCTTGTTGTTTTAACTACTATCGTGATCCGGGGTATTGATGGGACAGGAAAAATTCAGGGCTAAAACAGGACAGTCTAATTATACTATAATGCATATGATTTTATAAAATAACTGTAATAAATAAATGTGTTATAAATGTAGGTATGAGACTTAATATACTCTGGTAAAATGTATATCCAGAATATCAAGATGTGATATGAAAAACAATTTAAGAAACTATTCCTGTAAAATTGGACCAAACATTCTTTTGTGCAGTATACAGAGACTTTACTCTGGCAGTACTGTGATGAACGATAAGTATCTGAAAGCAATGTTGCGTTGTGCTGTGATCTGCAATAGCCTGAAAATGTAATCTGGTCCATAACAATAGAATTAGAGTGCTGTCCTGACTTAGCCCCCTCATGTGTCCCATTTTAGCCCCATTAGCAGGGCTCAAATGGGACACAATAAACACCAAATTTTATTGAAATTAATTTTAAAAAATGTTTCTTCTGTTGAATTGATAAAAGCCATCAAAAATAAATAAGGTAAAATAAAGCTAAGACTTGCTTGATGACGCCAAAGTTTTGGATATTGTCCCGTTTTATCCCGGATTACCCTATACAACTTTTGTCTAATCCTTACGTTTTTATTGAGATCGAAAGTTTTCCAAATTCTTTACCTATAAACAGAGATGTGCAAAAATGGTGAGAAGGAAATTCGCGATTTTTTTAAAAGTTGCAATAATTTCTTGAAATTCAGTTTGCACATGAATCATCTGAATTGTGATTGAATGGTATCAATTTCCAATTCGAGAACTTTCGCGATATTTTAGTTGATAAAGCGAACTAGAGGCGAAATTAGCAATGATGTCTTTAAACGCGAATTAGGTCACGACATTTCAAACAAAAGTATTTTTCAAAGTTTTGGTGGAGGTGCCGGGTAGGTAGTCGAAATTAAATTAATCCTGGCTGGTAAGGTATAGGTGCCGGATCATACAACGCAATTGTGAGATCGTAAAAATCGTTTGTACGCGAGTAAGCTCAAAATACTTCAAATCAAAATATAGACATTACACAAAAAATGCATAATTTCGTAATTTTGGTGGAAGTGCCCGGTAGTCGAAATTAATCCCGGTAAAAACTGTCAGAAACTTAGAAAACTGAAGGCTGAAATTAAGCTTAAAATTAAAACTGATTCTCACTCTCATGTGCTTGTTTTTCTTTTAAATTAACAATAAATGTTCCTGGAATTTGTAACGCTGAAAATTTTAAAACTAGGAAAACGCTTAAGTCCCGCCGCGTTGTTGGATGAGCGTAATTGGTGTATTGAGCTGCCATGTGTTATGCGGATTTTTTGTTGTTCTGTGAAAAAATCATTACTGTTGAAGATTTTTTTAAAAATTAATTTAAATTAAATAAAAAATAAACTTAAATTTTAAATTTGTTTAGTTAATCGAAATTTAAAAAAAGAAAAAAAATCGTTAAATTGCGATTATCATAAGAAATAATTATTTGATTGCGCTCAAATTTTACACGAATATATTAATTCATAAAATTAAGGTTCTGTGAAAAAATCATTACAATCGGATAAAGCATGTAGGTGTTATAAGTCAGGGAAGTTTTCAAAAATCGAAAAAAATCGTAAATTGCGATTTAATGGAATAATATTTTCGATTACGCTCAAAAACGTGCAGTTTTAAGTCAGAGATTCGAAGACCTCCATAAAATTTCATTGCAAATTGGAGTATCGGTTTATGCCGGAATCGTGCGGGACAAACAGCAAAATACAAAAAAAAAAATAAAAAAAAAAAAAAAAAACATTCCGGATTTTTTCTCCAGTGTAGTGAAATGGAATCTTCGCTTGTGCTCCTACGCTTCGCTACGCTCATCCAATTAGGCGTTTTTGTTTTTGTTTTTTTGAGTTGTGCATTATCAAATTATTTTTTTGGTAAATAACGAAAAATCGTGAATTTTCATTTTCAAGGCGCGAATTTTCAAGCTTTAAAAAAACATTTTTGCACATCTCTACCTATAAATATCACTACCTGATGTAAATAGTAATTATTGAATTTCTTCTCCTGATTCAAAACAAACAAAACAAATTCAACCAGAGCAAAATCACTTACAATAGAAAATCCATTAGATGGATATTAGACTTGGGACATTTTTACTAACATTTTTAGCACCAAGTTGTAGTTTTTTTAAAAATCAACAACGCGTGAATGTTTGAGATTAAAAAGTGGTGTGCTTACAAATCAAATACATTCTCAAATGTATGTTCGTAGTATGAAGTTAAATACTTGAATGTCAGATGAACGTAAACTTCCTCCAACAGTGTAACTACAAATTACTGTGAATTATCAGAAAAAAGTTTATAGTGTTTTCCTAATATCAATGCAAATGTCAGCCATGCAGCTCGAGTAGAATGTGAAGTCTAAGGTACGTCAGCGGAGTTGACATCCAGTCTCTCTGTTGCTTTGCATTCAATGTGGCGTGCGTGTTCCTGAATGCGGCCCAGGTATAATTGCCGGGCAGATTAGAGTAGGGTGGCTTGGGGGGTGGGGGGTGTCAGCTTCCTCCGTAAGAAGACAAGATGGATCACAAGGCGCAGCGACGTTACCCAGGGAGCTCACGAACAAGCACGCATTATTAACAATTCTCTTCCACGACACAGCGTACACACACACACAAAACCAAAGACGAACATTTAATTGGTGACATTTGTCTTTGGAGTTTCGAATGCATGCTTTCCTCGACTTGGTGAAGTTCGTGATCCAAGACTCTCTTCTTTAGTCTTGGTTGTACAGACTTGATTGTAATTGCTTGATTACAGTTCATTGCTAAGATGTAGTATGCCACACAATACTACACATAGTCTTACACGCATACACATAACACACAATCCAAACGTGTTAATGTTAATGAAAGTTTTGAAACAGCTAAATTTGTTTTTGAAAATCTAAATATTCTTCTCCAAAAACTAATTTTTGATATTACAAGCAATAAAGTAGAGCTGAGCAATGAAATCGATATTTCGATAAGATATTGATAAATGGAAACATTTGTATATCTATATATAAACTTCTTTATTAGGGGTATACCAAAATTATACCAATTATAATAAAATAAATCAAAATGTTGTTAAAAACGTGAAAATGGTAGGCATATTTGTAAAAATGTGAAGGCATTTTATGACTTAAATACCGTAAGAAAAATTGGTTTTAATTTGATGAAACTTTTAGAGCAGGTAAGATTTAGTTGGGATAACTCTATTTTACTATTTCACTGCACTTTAATAAATAAATAAATAAATAATTGACAAGGTTTTAAACAATATTTCGACGGCTCATCAGTCGTCTTACAATGGTTTTATTGACAAGTAGTCTTATAACATCAGTACACGAAAGAAAAAGAAAATAAATACAGCCAGCCTAATAAGACCAAACAGTAAATAGAAAATGGTCACCAACTTACAAAAAATTAAATCAGAGTATTTACATGGGATTGAGTTAACCGCATTCTTAGATGATTGAGCGTCATTCTTAGGTGTAGTTACTGTTACAATGCTTCTGAAAGTGTTATGTGATTGGAAAAAAGTACGGAGATAGTAGGCGACTGTTTTTTGAAAACGTTGGGGACAAGATGTTGACTTTTGTCTTCCAACTCGACTGTGGTAGGTTGTGTTAATTGATGAAACATTTGACTTGGGTAACCATATTTTTAAGTGCTTCATTGAGTAAGAAAACTCTTGGTTCTTTTAAGTCATTCGATGAAGAATTTGACGTGTCTCGAACAGCTAAACATCTCATCACACCGTTCTTTATGTGGACCGGATTATTTGAGTCTGCCCTCACATATTGATCAGTATGGCTTTCTGTACACACGAGACAAACACACAAACAAACAAAATTGGTATATTTCTTCAAAGTTTTGGTGGAGGTGCCGGGTCATTGTACGCGAGTGTGAGGACGGGAGAAAGTTGGAAATACCCAATCAACTTTTTGTGACCATATTTTTAATATGCGCCTCCAGTTTTGCCACTGTTTTTTTTTTTTTTTTAATAACATAACGATACATCTCTATCGATATCGAAATGTTCGTGTGATATCAATTGAGTGATATTATCTTAGTCCAACCCTAAATAAAACCATGTTTTAATTCTAAGAAACTAACTCCTATACTACTTGCCTTACGGTGTTTATGAATAAGACATTCTGTTGTTTGGAATGTGTTGCACACACAAGGTTACAAGGTGCTGGGTTTCTGTGATAAAGCTATAATATTCTAATTTTATGTTTGACATTATTAGTATCGAAGTATTTGGACTATAGCGGTATTTCTACGTGAAAAGCAGGGACGCTTAAGCATCTCATTTAACATTTTACTTTGATCTGCGACTTGTGGAGTTTCTGCACCTATTGACTCAATTATTAAAAAATATAATATTTAAAAATAATATCCTCCTATGTTTTTTAATTTGGAAATAGTTGTTCAATATTTTGAAATATAATTGGATGAGCGAAGCTATGACTTCAATTTCACTGACCCCCCAAAAAATTAGATAGGTATTTTTTTTTTTTTTTTTATTTTTTTTGTCTGTTCGCGCTCTACCGGGCAAACGGCATATGCGATCTTGATGAAACTTTATGGGAATCAATAAAATTGTATATGTTATGATTTTAGAGACATTTAAAAAAATATTTCTCATAGAAATCGTACTTTTACGATTTTTTCCTCGGTTTTTAATACGATATTTTCGTGACATTTGGGCCGATTCTGACGAAGCGGGTGGTGCTACTAGGTTCATATTTTACATGGACATAACGATTATGGTGATGTAGAACCCTTTGAAAGGAAAAAATAAAACAGTTGGTCAAAATTCATAGAAATAAAGGTTTTAATATAAGCCTTTTACAGGTGTATATGTTTACGGTGCATTGGGCAGAAATATTATAAAAAAAGCTTATCCACCAATGCGACTAGAAAAAGCGTTCGCGAAGCGGCCTAGTATAGTTTTGTTGTTAATAGTTGTTTTTTACGCGTAAGTCTCCAGCGGCAGGCCTGAACAAGCAATACAAGCCGAATACCTGCATACTATAATATGCCCTAACATATTGAGCTGCATTCCTCAAGTAACGCGTGTTTGCGCACTTGCCATGCACCGGGTCTAGGTCAGCGGCGTAGTTAACTTCCTGCTGGCAGATGTGTGTCTGAGCTGCAGTTTGCTGACCCTGGCTAACACGTGTGTATTGATTGTCCGAGTGTGTTCTGTATAGGCTGGGACGTGTGAGGGAGTCCCACATCACAGCTGGCCTGATGGCCGCGGGGTCGGCCCCACGACATGCACGCAGCGCACAGCTATTATGTTTTACCTTGGATTTATAGTAGGCGACTATCACGCTGTTATGCTAGTACTTTAGACAGAAATTTAAAAAGTGACTACACCGGGGATCGAACCCGGGACCTTATAGCTGTCCGGGATATGCTAAAAAGTAGACAGTTTTAAATTGGTTTCAGTTGGTAAGAGCATAGCCCGGACAGCTAAGGTCCCGGGTTCGATCCCCGGTGTAGTCACTTTTTTTTAATTTCTGTCTAAAGTACTAACATATTATAATGCTAGGTTATTTGGTTATAAACAAAAATTATGGACCAGCAAAGAAACTAGGCGTCCACCGAATAAAGAACAAAATAACAACTATAACTTTTAGATTTATATTATATATTAATATCTTTATATTATTCAGGATTCGGATTTTGGTAATATCATGGTAATATGAACGTATATTATCATTATATTTTGGTTTACGTTTCGATATGGTTCTTGCATCATCACCTTGAAAAATGTTTTATTAGAAGTACGAAACTATATTATACAAGGTAAAACAAAACAAACACTAACAAATAACATGCAAACAATGCACAATGTTGAATAAATATGAAAACCAGTCCAAAACTATCTTGTCCCTCTGTTACTTGATCTGCCAAACCAAAAACTGTCATCTTGGTCTCGTAACAGTTATACCTTTTTACAAAACAAATCAAAACTTGAAAACAAAAGTAAAAAAAAAAACGGAATTTATGTTCTATATATATATACATATATATTTATGTTCTATTTATATTCTAATGGCAACAATAATTATTATTGTTGCCATTAGAAGGGTATCAAAAACACCAACATATACCATCCATTTGATTTATTTTCTGTTATAAAAGAACATGTAAGTCTAGAAATTGTATTTCATTAATGCTCATATTGCTTAGCATGTTGAGCAAGGACATGGTTGCAGGACCTACCTTTGCTTGTCCTTGCCTCTGTTCCTATCGGAACCTGTTCCTTCCTGCAAGCCTGCATGGTTAACATAGCATCTGTCACAGTCCCCACCTGGATTCCACGGTCCCGACTTCCTGTGATTCTAGCATCTTCTAAGCAACCAACCTGTATTCTTAGCTGCGTGAACACTCATTTGATGTTTTATTATACAAAATAACTTTCATACGTTTAACATGGCAAGATCGCAGTTTCAAATATTTTCCAGTTTTTTCCTCAGTTTTCTATCCTCAGCATTGACAATTACCTAACACCCTAGTAACCTACTTCGTCGCCTGATAGGATCACGCCTTGGTAAAGCTGATTTGAAACTAACTTCTCCTGTCTTGGGAAGTCCAGAGGTTACGATCCACTTTGTCCCTGGCAACTAAGCTTCCCTGCGATGCGCCCGTCTTCCTGTATTGTTGATTAGGTGTGGGTATTTACTCAGCGTATACAAGTTAATATTTCCAATGCGTGTGGGCCTATGTCACTCTGTCCGTTTAATAACCCTGGCGGAACAATGTAAATTAGCAGTGTCAGCTAAGCCTATAGTGGGACTCCCTCCAACTATGGATCCCCTCGACTCTTGTCACTGCTAACAATATACAAGGCACCCAGCTGCGTAACTTTGAAAAATATTTGTATGTCTGTCCATTATATTCAATCTTTTGTAAGTGAAAACAGTACTTTATCGCCTAGGGTAAAGTAATAGCAATCTTCTAAAAGAAGTGCCCCGATCAGGGATCGAACCCGGGTCCATCAGCTTAACGTATCAATGCTATACCACCCCTTGATATGTTATCATTATTATTCAGTTATTGGTGACACTCAAATACAGCATTGCGGCTATTTTACATCGAGGTAATTCTACTTCAAAAACGTATATAAAATCATGAAAAACATTTAAAGAAAAATACAAGACTGGAATTCTGGTAAACATAGGCTACAATGTATAAGTTTCAGACCGTAACACCAATAACTGTGAACAATACTTAACATAATTTTATTGTTCAATGATTTGTGTGGTGATCAATTTGATGTCATCAAAGTATTGATAGTTCACGTAATAAAAATAACAACACATAATAAAATAATATAAACATACCATCGACTACAAGATGCACATGTTTAAATCAATGCCTGTCTCATCGCTCTTGAGTTAATTGGGAACCTACCAGTATGTAAACCAGCAGGACCCGGGTTCGATCCCCGGTCGACACATCTTATCACCTGAAATATATTTGTGTTAGTGGAGCTATAAACTGCACGCAGAATATTTCAATGTATTGCAATTACTACAGGTGTCCTTCTCAGCACAAAGTAAAGAATAATTTAATTAATTTCCGATTAATAAAACACAAATTGCAGTTTTAAGTTCCAACAATGCAACAGGGCTGTTTCTCGATTTAGTTATTCGGGAAACACTCCCGTAGGCGGAATCGCACTCAGATCTATAATGCAACTACAATTCAGAGGTTAAATAGTTACGGTCTCGGTGGTCTGGCTGGCTAAGGCGCCTACCTGGAATGTGGGAGACCCGAGTTCGAACTTCGGTCGGGATAGATTTAATAATTTCTGAATTGTGTTATATATTAATCACACGGTTGGTTCCTAATCACTTACGATATTGTGTAGCTTTGTTGTGATATTTTAAACACTGCAACTTTGCTCGGCTATTGTATGAAAACTACCTCCCCCCCCCAAAGCTTCCCTCCCAAAGACATTCTTCTAGTTTTTGTAGTTTTCTATAATTAAAACCGTGTTTTTGTCAAAGTGGAAATAGAAAATCCTAACACGATGCAATTTTAGTACGACCTTTCATTTACTCGAGGAAATTTATGGACATTGTTCTGCTCTATAAAATGTCTAATAACCTGCTGGACTCGCCTTTAATTGAATCATATTAAACTACCTTGTGCCACCGAGGAATACACGTAGTCATAAACTGTTTCAACTTCCCTCCAGCCGCATTGATGTGCACACGTATTCCTGGTTGATAAAGTTGCAGGCTACTTATAACAATCTTTTTACATTGAACAGGCCTCACTTAAATTTGCACCATAGTTTCATATTCACCATTTTCGAAATCAATTAAAAGAAGTTACTGATAATCAACTTAACTAATTTCTTCAGGCACTCATATGCACATACAATATTTATATTTAAACTTTCACACTCACTCACACAATCATACACTCAAACATACATTCATGTTTATATTATTTATCATAGTCATCTTTATGTAAATAATTTCATATTTCATTGTATTGTTGCGTTATGTATTTTACTGCTAATGTTTGGTAAATTGCACTTGCGGAACATGTGTCCTGTGGTATTGAGGTCACAAAGAAAACAACATCAATAATGAAGAGACGCAAGGTGGTACATACAGAAGTCCACCAAGTTGACTACCTTGATCTGCGGATACCTGTGGCTTCTTGGAGGTAGTAGCTAACTTACCCCTGCAACTCTATCTTGCAGGAAGCTACCTACCGGCTTGTCGAGTGAAGATGCAGCGTGTGACAGAGGAACCCCTCGAGGCCTGGCCGAACCAGGCTTGCTTCATGTCTGCGTGTGACGTCAAACCACCGCTTCTAAGATCTGTTTGTTACTCTTGGTCGCATTAAAAAAGAGCGATGCCAAACAATGGTTGATGAGGGGATACATTATTGTATTATTCTGTCATTTTAGATAAGAAGAAATGTCTTCGCTTAGTAACGTTACATTATTTAGTTTAATGTCCCCCACTATAAATCAGTTACGTGAGTAAGTAGACTCTGAAAATACGAATTTATTTATTTATTAATCAAACCATCAATTTATTTTTTCTTTTCATTCTCAGAGCTTTGGAATGTTGGTTTTATGTCATTAGGTCACTTCCACAGATATTAACAGTGGTATTACTTAATCATACTATTTTACACTTTGGATTGGTATTGCGCGAGTCGTAAGTAAATCTTGTTAATAGTTAATGACTTGGCTTGGAGAACACAAGAAAGAAGGAAAAACAGAAGGGAAATAACAACAGGGAAATGTGAATTGTGTAGAAAATTCATAAGTTATGTGTGTATTCATAATAAATTCATTGTGACAATGACGACGACGACGATGATGATGAGACCCACGGTTACGCCTTGTTGGCGGAGAGCCGAACCGCTCAGAAGATTGTGAAGAAGTCAGTTTGGGCGCATAAAGGCTTGTGGATATTATTTAGGCGTGTGATCGTGTTCTAAATATGATTGGTATAAGTGGGATGAAGGTAGCCTGCTGTAATGAGACAACGAGAAGGTACATAATATTCCGATGCGGCAGAGAAGTCTTTGTGAACACACACCTCTATGTGCATGTGCTGCTGTGTGTATGTACTTGGAAGCCTCTCATTGCTTCATTAAAAGTGACTAGATGTTTGACGAGTGTACACTTGCAAACGCTGCTCTCAACTCTGTTTGACTCTTGCTAGAACATGTTTCGAAGATGACGATACCAAGGTAATACAACAAATTGAATCTTCATAAAGAAGAGGTCTCGTAATACTAGGACGCTGTAATGGCGTCCCGCTTTTCACTCAAGTACCCAAGACCTGAGAACTGAGATGCACACGTAATTTAATATATTTCAGAGCTTTGAAACAAACTACCACGACTACACCGCACAGCGCCTAGTTTATCTTGAGAGGACTTAACGTCAAAATTCATCCCGGTAAATAAATTCCCTGGGTTGTCTCTCTCTCTTCTCTCTTCACCGAGTGTAGTGTAGACAAGTAACAAGGCTCTATTCTGGAGACGTTAATTAATGATGCCATGGAGAGGAAGGGAAGACGGAGAGAGACGCCGCAGAAGGAAGACAGTAACTCAAAGACGACGAGATAATATATATTACATGCCGTTGAAATTGAATTTCGAACCGTAGTTACTCAATTGTAACTTTTCAGAGGAAAAACTGCACTTAAGGATGGGATCTCCTAGCGCACAGCACCGAGAGACAATCTCGAGGGCTGGCGGCCATCTTGAATACGTAAATCAAACAAACACGAAACGTCAACCGTCTCCTAAATTAAGACACCAACGCCATCTTCAAAATGTAAATCGTGATGGACACTCAAATACGATAAACATTGACACCAATAAATTTACTACTTATTCCCTATACTTATATTGTGATTAATTCTTAACACTTTTAAATATAAGAACTGTACATCATTGTAAGTTTCAACACGAATATTATACTTTTATATTGCATTGAAATCTCCTGGTGCAGGTGCCAAGTAGGCTACACACACATGATAGTTTTAAAACTTGACCCTCTGACCTCAAGGTTGTTCAAGGTCAATGTCAACCCGTGTCAATAGCACGTCGTGTTCGGTTTTTATCGTGAGACGTGACACACGCACAGACGCACACACGCACACACGCACACACGCACACACGCACAGACGCACAGACGGACAGACGGACAGACGCACACACGCACACACGCACACACGCACACACGCACAGACGCACAGACGCACGGAAGGGCGGATGAAATTATCTCAGTATATAAAAAAAGTTTGACATATTATTATGATTTACAAGTATTCTTTTTCCACTGGAGGAATAATTTTAAACGCATCGGTTGAAAGATTAAAAAAAGTTTCAAGAAATAGTTAAGTACTTTTGCGTGAGAATGGTGTGATTACATTTATGACAACGGAGAACACTATATACTTATTATAAACATATTATGAGACATTAACACCACATTATTCAATTGACATACACCCCATCACGAATCGCAATGTGCCTAATCAGTACCTACAGTTGGTACACACAGCTTAATGTAGTTACGAACCCAGATTGAATTATCTCAGTCTCCTGCCATTAAAGACAGAGACAGAGAGATAATATCATAATCATAGCAGACTTGACGACGCATATTCGTCAAGCGAATACCACATCGATATCCAATGAAGGCAATTGCCTATAATGATTAAAATTCCATTGACGAAGCATTTAAAAGTCTACGAGCTATGTCTGCACATCAAATACTCGATACATTTACCGAGAACGCGGCCGCAGGAATGTAATCTCAGCACCAGACGTGTGACCGGGTTTACTTGCTTCAACCACACCCGAAGCTTACGTAAAAACCACCACACAATTCACAATAATTATGCTCATTTTAAGGTAGTAAATTTCGGTTATTGTTTCAATATATAGATGTGCATTACAAATAAATTTGTCTTATTTCAATTGACGACTTAAAATTGTAACCCCCTCCTGACGTCACGAGGAACCATGGCGGAATTATTTTGGTATAAATCCTCATTTCGCAAGTTGACGCATGCTTCAGGGCGCAACACTTATCACGCTCTAATTTTTATTCTATTCATTATTTGGACAATATTTTAAATGAATAATTTTTTAGCAAATATAACATTCTCTGTAATAGCGATTATTTCGATTTTTTGACACAGTCGTTAGCTTGTTATAACAATGTACGCATCATACATGTAAAAATTACAATGACAAAAGTTTTCTCAATAATTTATTTGACAAAAAACAAATGATGGGATTTCGAAAGACCTCTTTAAAATATGCATCAGACTGTTAGACAAGAAATAAACTACTTTCTAGATAGAAAGTGCACTGAACGAACTTTTGCAGCATAGAGTATATGCAGGGTATGTGTTTTTATCTAAATACGCACTCTTGACGTGCGGGTGAGCCGTCAAAAAGTGCACGCTGCATATTACTCTATGCTGTAAATTTCGTTCAGTGCACTTTCTATCTAGAAAGTTAGTATATTTCTTGTCTAAACAGTCTGATGCATTCTTACAAAGAAACCTTGTCGAATCCGATCAGTATTTTTTGTCAAATTAATTAATGAAAAATTTAAAGTCATTGATAATTTTCACTTGTGTGATGCGTACATCTTTTATAACAAGCTAACGACTTTGTCAAAAAAATCGGAATAATCGCTATTACAAGGAATGATATGTTTGCTAAATATTATTCATTTAAGTGTTGTCCAAATAATGAATAAATAAAAGTTAGAGCGGGGAAAAGTGATGTGCCGTTCAGCAGGCGCCACTTGCAAAATAAGGATTTATCCCCAATACTATCACGTGACCTATCGATCGTTTTAAGCTCCGCCCATTTCGGGGTCGTCAATTGGTCCATGTTAGATGTTTGTGAGAAAGAATTCAGTCTGTATTAAACTAAATAATAGGCACAAAATGAACTTAAACAAAAGTGTCAATAGTATATTCAGATGTTGAACACATTAAAAAAATATCAAACCGCTTTTTATTTGTTATGGAGAAAATGTGATACCTGTCAAATCTTTAGGCCTGTATTAAACTATCCGCAATATGTATAAATTGATATTTTAACAATTTCACCAAATAATTTGTTTGACCAAAAGAAGTCAGAGACGAGAAATATTAGAAACAAGGTAACTATATGTGCATACCAAATGCCATATCATACAACTGATAAAGCCAAATGTCCGTGGATTAAGGATGTCTTAATTTCGAGTCTGTCATCGCTGCCCTGAAAATTGCGAGACGCTAACTTTGAATGCGATCTCAATTACAGTGTTTTTTTTAAATTTTAAAACACATGCAAAACTTCTTATTGATAGGCCTACATATGACTTGCATTACAAAGTCATGCAAGTAAAAACTGTACAAAACACATGCATCCTATACCAAACGCGCAAAAAAGTAATCCAATTTGCTTTCTGATAATTTAGGTAATCAAGTGTATTTTTAGTGGATAGTGAAGCTATACTAGTGTTTGTAAGGAGACAATTTTTGTAGGAACAAAATATGTTTGATTTTATACGTGGTCTCCGATCCCCAAATTATTATTGCGTTTTTTGTTTATATTGGCTTTTAACAAGAATTATACAGATTTTTTAGCGACCCTTGGGGTCGAGGGGAAGGGCTAGCCTTTACCATTGATTAAAGATGCTCCTTCTTTAATCAATGCCTTTACTAACATTACTATTCTGTAAACTCTGCACCTTCGCCAAGAGATTTAAATGCCGGAGAAGATTGTGTTTGTTTCTTCTTCTTCATCTTTGATAATGTGTTGGTTGATTGGATACTCCCGTAAGCCGAGTGTTAATCCGGCTGGAGTGAGCTTCAAGGCCACGCATCTTGCTTCAAGGCCACGCATCTTGCTTCAAGGCCACGCATCTTGCTTCAAGGCCACGCATTTTTGCTTCAAGTCACGCATCTTGCTTCAAGGTCACGCATCTTGCTTCAAGGCCACGCATCTTGCTTCAAGGCCACGCACTTGCTTCAAGGTCACGCATCTTGCTTCAAGGTCACGCATCTTGCTTCAAGGCCACGCATCTTGCTTCAAGGCCACGCATCTTGCTTCAAGGCCACGCATCCCCCGTCTTCTTTTACGATCTTCAACGGGTTTCAAAAGTAATTTTTTAGAGCTGAAAATCGCTCAATTTTAATCCATCTGAAACAAATAATTACATCTATCAGTTATGTTAATGTAACCGACAGTACTGCTTGGCTCGCGACTCTGATTCGGGAGGTCCCGGGTTCAAATCCCGTCCAGACCGGCAATCCTGACTAAAGGTTTTTAAATAGGATTTCCTCAGTCGTTAATACCGAATGCAAGGGATTGAGTCCTCGCAACATACCTAGTTAGACACCTAAAGAGGGGCATGCATTGCACCCTGGGTAGGCTTCCCACTAAAAATTATTTAAATAAGTACATGTTATTTGAAAAGATATATAGATACATAGCTAAGCTTTATTTATTCCATTTACAACAAAATATTACAATATAAACTAAAGAAAACTAACAATTTCACATTTAAAAAATAGACTATACACTATTTACTACCTTCATTACAATCATCAGATGAGGGGCCTTTTCCCCTTTGAGTAGGGAAAACCTTAGCTAAGACTTTCCCCCCATGTTAAATATTGTCCAAAACCTTTGGGGCTCACTCCCCGGGGTTTAAACTCTGCACTGCTACGACCTACGAGCCCCAAAAAAACAAGAGTTTCGCAGCTCTTTGGGCCGCGCATGAAGTTGTAAGTGCCCCCCATAGAGGTCCCCCCACAATTTCAACGACGCATCCCCCCCTGACTGTCCAAATCGTAAACTACTTAGATGCGCCCGGCCGGAAGTGTGTAAACTCCCGAACTAACTCAAATTTTTAAATTGCGTGCCTTTTGAAAAAATATACATTTGGGCAAAAAAATTTTTTTGGGTCCTTTTTAGATATTACAAACCCTGCTTGCGAAATGTCATCAAGGGGAAATCTTTACAATACTGTGACGTAATGGGTATTAAATACATTGATTTTTATGGTTTTTAAATTTTTAAACTCTTCATTACCCTCTTTCCTTAATATTTTTTGTTAAAAGTAATAAAATTTTTTTTTAAAGGGCGCGGAAGTTGTTTATTTTTTTTGGGAAACAAATAAAATACGTACTTTCCCAAAACCCAAAATTAAATTTCTATGATGCCACTTCAAAATGGGTTTAGACGAAAAAATAAAAAAATTTGTTTATATCTAAAAACAAATGCGCAAGCTTGAAGTGAAAGGAAAATTATTAAAAGGGGGGATTGGGCGCCTTTTGGGGTGTTTGTGTGTGGGGAAACTCTACATACCGGGATAAACATAGTAATATATTAAAATAAAAACACAAAAGGCCCCAAACTCGAAACCCAAAAAATAAACGGGATTTTTTAGCTATTGTATTACATCAGTGAAAAGGGATAATGTACCCACCGCGTTTTCTGATATATTTTTTAAAAAACTAAGGGAACATAAAAATTCTTTTCTTCTCTTTTGAGGCTTCGAAAAAATAAAGAAAAACCTTTCATTTTTTAACTTTTTATGCAGACCCAAGTCACAATCAATTCTGGGAAATCAAAAGGGTTAAATTTTAATTAATAATAAAAATTTTAACAATAATCCCTATTTTTTTTTTAAACAAAATTTTCCCTTTGACTATAAATGTAATTGAATAAGTGGTTACAATTTGGGATTTTTTTTTTCAAATTTTCCGACTGTCTGGAAAAAAAAGGGGAAAACTTTTTTTTCTCAATTCTTCCTTTTTTTTCAATACACCCAACATCCCTGGGGAAACAAAAAATTTAATTGTTAGGTGCTTGTCGTCAAAAGAAAAATTTTTTTTAAGAAAAAAATTTTGGAAAAGGGGAAAAAGGAAAATTTTTGTAATCTAAATCCCGATTTAAATTTGCTTTTTAATAAAAAAATGGGAAATTTTCCAAGCAATGGGCAATGCTACTTAAAATGCAAATTTTCCCGGGGGAACTCAACACATCTTGGTTAAAACCCCCCGGGTCGGGAAACATTTTGTAATTTCTGGATTGAATTTAAAAAAGTATACAACTTTTTTGAAATCCCTACAATCATTCATATGTGTCAATCCTATGGAAAACATACCCCCAGTACGAATACGTGAAGATTGCAGGGTTTTTTAAATTTTTCCGGGGGAAATTTTGGGTGGTACCTTGACGTGCAAGATTCAAATAAATCCCTAAAAAATTACAAATTTTTTTTTCCAAAGGCCCCCTTTAGCATCTAGGGGCTTTTTTTTTTTAAAAAAGCAAAAAACCATTGCCCTATTCATTTTGCAGACTTTTTTTTAAATTTTATCTTTCTTGTAATTTATATCGCAATGGATTAGTTTATTTTATTAACGGGTTTTTTCTCTTTAAACTCGCCCCGGGATATCTTTTTTTAAAATTTTTCCAGAAAAATCTTTTTCAGCGATTTAATTTAAAAATTTTTTTCATAAAAGACACCAAACGCACACAATCAGGGAAAATTCCCGGGTTTTTCTTAAATTATTAAACCCTCATGCGCTTGGGCCCACTCGTCTAAAAATTCCCTAAAAAAGGGGTTTTTATAACAGGGCTTCCCAGATGAATTCAGAGATTCCGGAATTTAAATTTTAGCATCGGTTTGTAAAGTTCGTGTTTTTAAAAAGCGAGACTTAAAACCTCGGCAGAGATAAATATCGAAAGTGACCATTCAAAACAGAAAACTGGCGTGACCCCGCTTTCCGACTTTATTATTTTCCCATGGAATAAAAATTAATATTAAAAATGTAGGAAAAGCCGTTTTTTAAAGTGTGGGGTTTTAAAAACTTTGACAATTATTATTTAAAACGCAAATTGATCGAAATTATGTTTTAGGGGACTTTTACCCCCAAAAAATTACCCTTTTTAAACCAAACGTACGTATATCGTATGTAGGGTTATAATTTTTATTACTTTTTTTTAAAGGGGAGATTTTGCCAATGGACCTAGCTCGAAAATTACCATTTTAGTTTTTTTTTAGGGGAAAACAGTAAACAAAATAATTGTTATTTTTTTCTTTTAATTCAAAATAAGTTAGCCTCTTTTTTTCCTTTTAGTGTGGGCGGGTAAATGAAAAACCCTTTGATTGAACACTGTTTTGGGAATATCAAATTCGAGCTTCGTTTCGGGGGGGCATTAACGTACTGCCCAATATTTATTTTTTATATCCCAAAATGAAAACTTTTGTTTTAAAATTAAAAAAACAATGAACTGCAATTGCAGGGTATTTTTGGGGATCGAAAATAGCCCCCCCCCCCCTCTTTTTAAAGGCTCGCCCTAGTTTGGGGGAGGTAATATTTTTTTAAATAAACTTTTTTTTTACAAAATTTTTTTAAACTTGAAATTGTTTTTTAACTGACTTATGTGATTTGACAAAAATCCACTTTTTTTTTTTTTCCCTTTCCCAAAAATTTTTGACCCCCTTTTTTTTTAATCAACAATATGGCTCAAAATAGAGCTACAAAAAAAAAATAATAAAGGGTGGTAGATTCGTCAATGCACTATCTGTCATCTCCCAACTTTCAAGAAAGAATTTTTAAAAATATATTTTTTTTTAAAGTGTGTTTTTATTGAACCATAAAATATTTATTTACGGATTTTTTCCCGGGTTTACCCATTGTTTCCAACCCCGGCGGAAGTAATTAAAGGAAGGGCCCTCGATCAGGTGGGGGGGAAAAATAGAAAAAGGCCAAAGGCCCCAGATAGGCCCATATTTTTCATAAAAAGCCCAACTAATTTTTTCTAAACTAGTTTTTTGCGATACGTTTCAATTTCACACGAAATATTTTAAATTTCCCATGAAATTTAAGGTTTTGTGAAAAATCTTTAAACAATCGGTTTAAAGCATGTAGGTTTTTAAAAACCAAAAGAAATTTAAAAATGGGGAAAAAAGTCTTTAAAAATTGAAAATTTCCCGTAAAAAATTACCCTTTTTTGAAAAGCTCAAATTTTTCCATGAATATATCAATTCTGAAACAAAAAAGGTTTTCTGTGAAAAAATCATTCCCAATGGGGCAAAGCATGAAAGGGGTTATGGGTCAAAAAATTTTTTTTAAAAATCAAAAAAAATCGAAAAATTGGGCGTTTTTCCACCGAAAAATAATTTTCCGATTGTGCTAAAAAACCCGTGGCAGTTTTTGGGGTTCAAAAAATTTTCCCGAAGGCCCCCCAAAAAATTTTTCATCGAAAATGGGAGTTTTGGTTTTACCCGGGAATCGTGCTAAAAAAACAAAAAAAATACAAAAAAAAGAAAAAAAATACTTTTTACAGATTTTTTTCTCCAGTGAAAGTGAAATGGATCTTGCTGCGCCCCGCTACGCTCTTTTCGCCTTCTTTCCCAATAATTAAATTTTTTTATTGGTTAGCAAAGCGAAGACAACTTTTCCCACTGACCCCCCCAAAAAATTTCTCTGGTTTTTTTTTGTTTGTTTTTTTGTCTGTTTGTTAGGGGCTCTACCGGGAAAACCCGGCAAAAGGCGATCTTGATGAAAATTGGAGGGGACCTTCGAAATCTCTGAACCGTTACTTTTTTTTGTCAAATTATTCGTGAAAATCTTTAAAGAGTATGAGGAAAACCCAAAAATTTTTGTCAATCCCAAACTTGGTGGTTTTTGGGCCAGCGCAACATTGTAATTTTTTTGGGTTTGGGTATCTTCTTACTCATTGTGCCCAAAAATCCGGGGTTTCGTTTCCCCTTTTTGGGGGGGACTTTTTTAATTTTTTAAATTGTAGTGAAAAATAAAAATATTTTTTTTTTGCCAATTATTATTAAATCTTCTTCAGGGACGGATTTTTTTTTGCCAACAAGAAAGTAAAACGGGTGGGGCAGGCCCAGGAATCGGCCGTTGCATATTTCTGTGTTTTTCCCATTATCGGGCATTTCTTTTTTTGGGTTTTTCTATTAATTTTAAATTTCCCCATACAAAAATTTTTTGTTTTCTATTTGAAAAATATAAGGGTTAATATTTTCATATTATAAAAAAATAAACATAAAACTTTATCTATTTTTATTTAAAATTTCTAAAATTTTTGTTTTTCTAAACTGTCTTTAAATAACTTTTTATTATGAATTCTTTTTTTGCGGCTAAATCCCTTTTAAATATTGTAGGTGGGCCCATCCTTTATAAAAGAAATTTTATGGGGAAAAGTATATATAGGGGAAACATTTTAAAAAGTCCCAATCAAATTTGGAAATTAACCCCGAGCCGTCTTTCCATAAAGCAGCTAAAGCACAACATTTTTTAAGGATATTATAAAAAAAAAACTCATAAAATGCGTGTTAGCTCGACTGGGCAACCCGGGGGCACAAAAAAAATAAACCTTCTTTTTACATAACAAAATTAAATTTTTTTACCTATTGCGCAAAAAAAACTTAATCAAGTGAACCTTCATTCATCATTTTTACGGACATTCACTATCATATCAATGTGTAATTTTACTTTAAAAAGGTTTTTTTTGGGGCCTTTCTAGTTTCAATTTTTTTTGGTAAACGGTTTTAAAAACTTTGTTTCCTATTTCTCACCACGTTGATTTAAAAATCAGTCCATGAGATACATTACGCGTAAATTTGTAAAATTAATTCCTTGGGTTTTTTATTAAAAAATTCGTGAAATCCTCCGTAATTTAAATCAATTTTGGTCAACTTTCCGGGGAATTTTTTTTTAAATGTTGTACAAAAATTTTTTTGCAAATTTCCATACTTATATCCAAACCCGTTCTGCAGAAAACATCCAAAACCCCAGTGCGCGCGCATTTGGTTGGGGGGTTTTAGTGGTTTTTCCCTTTTTAATGATTTACAATTCCAAAGTATGAGACGGGGTTTTTTGATTTGTTTTTTTTCATTGAAGGAAAGAATCGTTTTTCAAAATTTAAGTAATTTTTTCCCAAATCCCGCTTCCCCGGCGCGGAAATAATTTTTTCATTGTGTTTTCAATTTCTTTACCCCCTTTTGGCCCCCCGGGGGAAATTTTGGGGGCCCGACATGGCTCTTTCTAATCGTACAAGGGGATTCCCAAAAGAAAAAATCCACCTTCAAAAATCAGCTAGCAAGAGCCGAAAAAATCACGGGGGGATCTTTTATTTTTTAAATTATTTTTAAATTTTTTTTAAAATTATTTACATTAAATATCCACCCGCCACAAACCCCAAAACAACGATGTTTTTTTAAAGTTGGGGAAATCATTTTAAAAACTAAAACCATCAAACGAATCATATTTTACAGGTTTTTTACAAAGAGCTACACACATTGCGCGATCCCAAAACAAAAAATATTACAATAAATTTAAAATAATTGTCTTTTTCACGGAAAGGGGTTTTGGGAAAATTTTCCACAAAATTTTCCGCTTGGGGGCGATTTTTTCGGCTAGAAAGTTTTTCCCGAGTAAAAATTTTCTGCATTCCACGTTAAAACCCGGTTTGTACGGGTAATCCCTCAGTGGGAGGGAAATTCCCCTTTGCCGACATTCAAAAGATCGCATCACAATTCCCAAAGGGAAACCAAAATTTTTTTTTTTTGTTTTTGTTTTTCAAAAAAGGTTTTGGAAAGACCCCAAATTTTGCACACCCGTTTGTGGGCCGGGCCCCACTAAATTTCAGATTTTCCCAAAGGGGCAAAACGGGCCCATGATTTGAACCCAAGGGTTAGACTGGATGCCCTAAAAAAATTTATTTAATACAAAGTGAATAAGTTTTTTCCAAAACAAAAAATTAAATCTTGAAAAACATTTTTTAAAAACAAACTAAAAAGGGTATTACAAAAATGGTAAATTTTTTGGGAATTTTTATCCACTTTTTAACGAAAAAATTGGCCTAAAAAAAATTTTAAAGGTTTTTAATATTTTTGGGCCCTTATAAAAAATAAAGTTTAAATAAAATACTTAAAAACCGTAAATGATTCCCATTTTTTTCATTCCAAAAAATTTAATTTAAAAATTACAAAAAAAAACATCCCTTTATGTAAAAAGGATTTGGGTTTTGATTTTAATAATGATTTTCAAGATAAATGATTGTATTGGATAAAAATTATTTATTAATTTATGAATTAAATATTTTTTAGCCCTCCTAGTCTTTAAAACTTATTCTCAATCTTTGGCTTGTTGCTCCTTTGGGGGTTTTGGGAAATTTTATAGAAATTTAATTCCTTTACATACAAAAGAACCCCCGCTCTCGAAAAGAACAAAATTTTTCTACTCGCGATAAAAGCACTATAGTATGGTTTTAAAAAGGGAAAGAAATTCCTTTTACCTCCGGACCAAACCCAAAAAGCCCACGTAATAAAATTATTCCCCAAAAGGGGGTGAATGCAAATAATAACAATGTCCTTAAATTTTTAAATTTGTTGTTTTTTTAACGTACTTAACATTTTGGTTCAAAACCCCAACCAGGGGGTCGAAACCGCTAAAGTGAGAACCCCCTTTTCCCTTTTTCCCTTCCCCGGGAGCTTTGGGTTTTGACCGCATGGGACCCTTTTTTCCCCCCATCCTTCGTATAAACTAAAAAATTTTTTACTAAATATTTCGAAGTAAATCGATCGGGAAAAGCGACAACTTTGTAAAAATTTTGCCTTAAAAGTCTCAGATTATCAATATTTTTTTTCATTCAGCCGAAAAAATCCCCGGAAAGAAAGTCAATTATCTAAATTATTAAAAAAAGTCCCAAAATCAAAAAAATCTATTTAAATTTAAAACCCGTTTTAAAAATTAGAATTTTATTATTTTTTATTCATAAAAATCATCACCCAAACAAACCCTTTTTTTTAGCAAATTTTTCCCAAAAAACTAAAAATTTTTTTAAATCACTTTTTATACACAAACTTACGCAACCCTGGAATTGTGTGACTTACATTTAAAAGATTTCGGGCGCATTGTTTTGTTTGGGAATTTAAGAAAATTTATGTATACATTTTTTTAAATATATTATTATTAGTAGTTTTTAAAACGGGGTTTTATTATAAGGCTTTTTTTAAATTTCTTTTTTTAAAAAAGTAAAAACAAACCAAAAAAATTACCAGCTATTAAAGAAACCTGCTCCGATGCTAGGAAGAAAGATGTTTTTACTTAGATAAGGGTTTTAAAAAACCTCATGTCCCTGGGAAAAAAAGCATAAAAAAATAGGCATTGGGGGGTGGTGCAAATTTTTTTTTTATAAAATCGAAAAAACGTTTTTTTTGGAAAAAAACCCCCCAAAATTTAAAGTCTTTTCACCCTTTTGTTTTCAACTCCATTCTAGTTACTTATCTAGCTATTCCCTTTTAATTATGACCTTGGGCAGTGACGTTACACAAATTTTAAAACCCCCCCCCCCCCCCCCCATTCACAACTCTAAAAGCTGCAAGACACGTGTTCGACCAAACCCATTTACTAGAAACCCTTGAGTATATAAGACTAGACAATGCAATATTAATTGGTCTCCAGGGAAAAGGAATTCCCTTCCCTTCTTCGCAGAGGCAAGGGTAAGTGTTTTTTTAGAATAAGGGCTAGACCTAGGGGCTGACCTGCACCAAAAAGTCACTCAACCTCACAGCACAAAATCGAACAAACCCTACATCTTCCTCGGGATTAATTTGTCCCCTTTGTAAAAATATGTCCCGGGTTTTTAAAAAAATGTCTCCCTCTGTTTAGTCCCATATGGCCGAACGACAAAAAAGATTAAGCTGTAATTGTAATTTTCACCAAGATCAAAATTTTAAAAAACGATGTTTCCCTCTCACAATTTTATTTCCCAGAATTTTTGATTGTTGATTTTTAAACTCTTTTTAATATTTTAAAATGAAAGGAAAGTTCTTGATTGCTTCGAACAACAACGAGAAGAAATACCCCAAAAAAGGTAAATTTTTAAATTTTACATTTTAAATCAAAAACAAGGGGCGCGTACATTATCCCCGAAAAACTTTAAAGTAAAAACAATAGCCCAAATTATCTAGTTTTTTTGTTTGTTTTCGTGTTTGTTCGTTTCGTGTGCATATTTTTAAAAAATCTAGTTTTTGATAGTTTGATGAAAAAGGTTTAAAATTGCATTAAAGGGAAACCTAAAAATTTTTAAAGCACAAAGTAAAGCATTTGCTAAAAAGTTACAACGACGAAACAACGATGTCCCATGGTTTTTTTGGAATTACTATATTTATTACATGGTATGTGGAGGAGCTTCCAGATAAAATTTTCACACGGGACGACTTAAATTTTTTTTTTTATTTATTTAACGTCTATCCCAAATTCCCTTAAAAAACTGATTTTCAAAAAGGGGGACAATCTTTGCCTGCACTGTGCTGCCATTGGTGCAGCCCAACTTGCATACTAAATTTTTTTTTCTGCGTTATGGAATTAAATATAAAGCGGCGTATTTGTTGAAGATATTTAAAATTTATTTATTTTTCGTCTATCCCCTTTTGAAATGAATCCCAAAAATACAATTTGGTTTTTTGGGATGTATGGGTTTTTTTTTTGTTGCTAAAGTAAAAAAACCCCTTTTTTGCGCCCTAAAAAAAAATGTTTTTTTAAATTCATATTCTAACCATATTTGGGAATTTCAACTTGTGGGACACCCGTCCCCCTTGTCAAAAAGGAATAAATAATTTTAAAAAATAAAAAAAATATGAAAGGAATGAGCGTAATGAAGATTTTAAATTTAAACCAAACCCTAAAAATTCTGTATTAAATACTATTGCGTCTATAAAAAAAAAAAAAAAATATTTTAAAGATTTTCCCTTTATAACCCCTTTCCCCAAGTCGCTTTGTAATATCTACAAACTTCTACAAAGGACCAACGAAAATTTTTTTTGCCCAAATGAATATTTTTTTAAATAGGCGCCAATTTAATTTTTTGAGTTTTGTTTGTGGAAATTGACACACTTTTCCCGGGCCCGGGCCCCCATCTCGTATTTTTCGATCTGGGCCGTCGAGTGGGGGATCGTCGTTGAAATTGTGGGGCGAAACCCTATGGGTGCACTTACTAACTTCATGCCCCGGCCCCGAGCTAGCGAAACTCTTGTGGGGCTCGTAGGGGGCTCGTAGCAGTGCAGAGTTGAACTCGATGAGTGAGACAGAAATTGTTGGTACAAAATTTAACATGGGCCCTCAAAGTCCCCTAGCTAAGGGTGGGGTTTTTACTCAAAAACCGTTTTCCCGGGGCGATGCATGTCGTCGTCCCAAAAGGCAAAAAGAAGGGGAGTTAAAATTGAACTTAACCCCGTTAAACCCATTCTTCTAAAAACCCAGAAACCCTTTGATGTTCAAATTTAAAAAAAAAAAAATAAAAACCCAATCAAGGATTCAAAATTTTGTATTTTCCTAGGAAATTTCCCTTTCTATTCCCCTTTCCCCACTGTTATCATTTTGGGCCATATTTCCCGGGGTTTTATCATTTTTATATTTTGTATTTATTTTATTTATTATTTATTTTTATGTTTGTGAAGGCTTTCATGTACGAAAGATGTGTCCACATATGCCCTAGATAATAAAGGTTTTACTTTTATTGGTACAGTGTCATGGGGAAATATGTAGTATCATGATGGTTGGGTGGTAGTGTGGTAATGGAATAATATGTTGAAAAATATATAATTTAAAGTATATGCTTGATATTCCCGAGACGTGCGTCATTAAGCGAGCGAAGCGAGCGTTTCCATTTGACTCTGCCGGAAAAATTAGTCACTGGTTTTGTTTTTTTTTTTTTTGTTGTTTGTTTTTTTTTTTTTTTTTTTTTTTTTGTTTGTTTGTATGTCTCGCCATAACGTTCGAACGGAGGCTCGGATCGAGTTGAAATTTTGACCATCCGCAAGCTTCGCTCTCCATTTGAATGCCATTAGTTTTGTGGCAAAATCGTTTCAAAAAGTTTAAAAAGTTACATTAAAGTTAATCGAAAAGTTTTTTTTCTAAAACTTAACGGGGACAAAATCTGAGATAGCCAAATCATTTAGAATGTCCGTCCGGTCACGAATATGTTAATTTTAGTTTGATCCGATAAGTAGTGTAGATGGAAATTACATTATAACAAAAGTAACGTTGCCATGGCAACGAAAAGACGCGCGAAGTTTCTAATGCACTGCCACCTAGAAGTAATCAAAATACTTCCGAGGAAGCAGTCTATTTATTTGTCACCAAAGAGTTTAAATATTTTTCCCAATGAGTCAAGGTCCTCTAGATGGCGGTGGATTTTATCCACAAAGTAAAGATTTACATACGGGTTTACCCAAATACCTTGGCAATAATAAATAATATCGGAAACATGGCCCTGTGGACAGCGAACGTCGCAAATTTTAAAATTAAAAAAAAAATGTGCATTGTGGGTCTAGCTATAGCACGTGCTCGCTTATCAACGCGTCCAACTGAGCGTTTCCTAGTATGTGTATTGTACGAGAGTCGAGACTGCGTGTGACTGTCATCCACCCTACTTCCATCCAGTGCGGCAATGACATCGGAGCCATTTAAAACAGCCAGCCCCAAGCAAATGCCATTGCATTATTTGGGTACGTAGTCACTGATTGATTCCATCCAATAATATCGTGTCTAATCTATCATGTCAATGGATACAAAATAAATGAGATGGCAAGGGAAGAATTGGTGTACATGGCTGTCCATTGCGACTAGTAGGCCTACTGTGCTGTTTGAGGCCTGGCTTACTGAATGACCCAACCTGGCTATAAACTACTGGCTACATGTTTCATACTGTCTCGTTTTATCAAAACAAAGCCAGGGGAGATATTATACAATGTATACATTTATATCTTATACAAAGATTTATATGATGACAACATAACAATTAAATTTTTTTCGAGTTTGTGAATCAAGTGGGGAAAATGAAGATATTTTAAAGAAGTGTGGAAATAAGAAGCTAATTTGTAAAATGATCATCAAGAAACTATCTAGAAGTGAATTTAATTTCAATATTAAAAGCGTGTAACATTTATTAATTTGATGCTAGTGATTTATTAATTATTGTACTAAATAAGTGAGTCGGGCTTTTGTCTTAAAAGGTGTGGTTAGATTTTGGGATCTAGTAAAATGGGAATGGTAAGCATTATTTATTAGAAAATGATCAGGATTTGAATGAAGAAAAGTGTCTGCTGTGATAATGATCGTAGATGTTAGTGTGAGGATAGTAAATCTGTAAAATGAGCTAATAATAACAAAATATAATAACATTGAGGGCGTATCCCAATAACCCAATACCAAGACCCCGAGTCGTGGGCTGCCTGCATGGGATTGTATACCTTGTAGCCAGTAGTCAGCACAGATGCATGTTCTGGCCTTGAGGTACGTTGAAATTGATTAAGATCATTAATGTTGAAAATGTTTGAAAAAGTATGAAGTTTTGTAAATCAGTTAGTAATGTCATTAATGTCACAAGTGGTGTGGGGAGTCAGTGATGGCAAGGTCTACAAATGTTTCTATGTAATGATTCAACTTGGAATGTTGTGATCGTATGACGTGTTTGCCTCTACTTCGAGCTAGACGGTGGGTGCTAGTCGCCCCTGCTAGGGGTGGTCACCCCTGGCGATCACCGCTAGGACCACCACACACACTCATTCAATCATTGTCGGGCCATCGTGCGCGCAATGCACAGACGCGTCGCCGACCATTGCAGGGACCACGGATACAAGCATTACCAGGTTAATTAACACAATTCATGTATTAGCGATAAAATAATGCACGCTATGTGAAAAATAACATGCTTGTAATAAATTTACCCTTATAATGTTAATTATATTTTTATACATCTGTGGCTCAATCTAAGAATGATAGGTATGTGTGGGAAGACACCATTGCACGTCCCTTGGACTAACCTGTCTTGGACTAACCATATCCTGGACTAACCATGCCTTGGACTAACCATGCCTTGGACTAAGGCTAAGGCTCAAGGGTGAACCTCCTTCACGTATCTCGACTCTTGAGCGCGCAGGGGAGCGGGGCAGTACTAATGTGGTCAGGGAGGAATTGCGCACAGCCGCTAACAACATTTCTCACGTGCTTATCTAGCTGAATGTGCATGGCCTTTGTATTTTACTCACGTATATATGGTCAAGTTCGGATTGCTCGTACTTTTGAATTACAACTTGACCATTAAAGAATCATATTCCTGGACCCATCATCTTAATGCAGAAACAGAAACAAGATGGTTTCAGAATTAATTCTTGGGTCAACCCCAGAAATGTAAACGACTCTCATCTCACATGCTGACATCCGACAGTGTTGTTTCGAGCCCCGAGCGCGCGACTCTGATTCGGGAGGTCCCGTCGAGACCGGCAATCCTGACTGAAGGTTTATTCCGAGGTTTTTAGACATCCCTTCACAATTGTCCTATCCTCAACATACCTAGTTCACCTGAAGGGGGGGCATACATTGCACCCTATACCAAGCTGATATGATGATGTTTGTGTCAACATTTCAAGATGAGTAACGTTGCGTTATTGTTAGTAGAAGTTAATAAAGCAACGAACGAGTGTTAATTGTTGTTATTGTATGGATTACGCTGCATGTATGACCCGGTGATAATTAGCATAGCCCCCCTCCCCCCCCCCCCCCCAGCAGTCGTGACACACTCAGCCCACTGTACAGAGCTGAATGGGACAGAGAGAAAGTCGGCCGCCAGACTTTGTTGATTTACCTAAAAAACATTAATTATCTTCGTTAATTATTCGTGGACGCCGGCGATCCGTGTCCAGTGGGCGAGCCGCGCGTCCACAATATACCACGCGGACCACTGGATATTTGTTCCCATGAATTACTAATTAGTGCAACAAGTAGTAAGGGTGTTTTGACCATTGTGAGCGTCGTCGTGGTAATTCCCTTACCATCGTCTCCATGCCTTTGCCAAACTTCAAAAAACAAACATATTGTTGTACTAAACAGATTGAACAAAAGGCCAACAACCAACGTGAATGGTAAGGAAGGGAACACAACGTGTGACAGTGCGGAGAACATGTGGCAACTATTGTGTAGTAGAGCGGTGCTGGAAGTATGGCAACACATGACGATGACTCATTGATGACTTGCTAGAAGCGAACGTAGGTGGAATATATTATGTTGGTAACTTAAAAGATAAAAATATAGTGTAGATCGCAAGGCAGAACCAAGGTTGCGTAGAAAGATTCCGCGGATAAAGTTATAAATTAATGTTTTCTGACTCTCAACAACGTCAAACAACAGAAAACAACTCAACTGCGGTTGACGCTGTTGTCAGAGCAGCAGCAGAAAATTCTTAAGAATGCAACTCATGAAAGTTTTTCAATAACAGTATTCCTACCAAATCTCGTCAGACTGAGTATTAAGTTAGTGAGTACATGAATCTGGCCTTGCCTCATATTTACGTGAGTTTGCGCTAACCAAGACTAGTATATAAACTTGGGTTAATACCAACAAAACGGGTACTTCAAGTACCTAAAACAGGTAGCGAAGGTTATCGTTATACAACGTTGCATCAACTATTGGTGGAGGTGCCGGATTGAAAGCAAGAGGGCTAACCTTGCCCCCAACAGAAAGGTGACGCATATAGTCGAGACTTCTACTGCCCCTACTTTAGTACTGTAAAATAAGATCGATCCGGTGTCCTATGATCGCACCTGGTATATTGGGAACAGATCAGAAGCCACGCAGTTGTGACATCACACAACTGAAGCGGTCGCTAAGTGGTTAGCTTCATAAGCGCTGATTAGGGAGATTACGAATTTCACTTACCTATCACTAATTTGATTTTGGGTGATGATGTAATTTGATTTGAATCTTAAGTAATCTGATTTAGGGTGGCCGACGTTGTCGTGGGTCATACGACGCGCGTCAGAAACCGTCGAGTTCCTTGGAGCTCCGAGCATATTGCATTCATTGCAGGGAGGGGCTCTTATAACTAACAATAAAACTAAAAGTAGGTCAGTTATGACACAAGATGAAACAATTGCAAGTCTAACCACTCAGCCACATAACCGATCTTCAGTGGTGTCTTTAATTAAAAGCAGACTAAGCCAACCGTGTAGGCACCGACACCTTTGACGAGTGAACAATGACTAACAAGAGACCGTTTACATATTAACAAGGAGACTTCACGAAATTCTTTGATTTAGCTAACTTGAACACAATACGTTACATTTTCGTTTGTTTATACTCATATTCCTCACTTGTTTTTAAACAATTATTAAAATATTATTAAACAAAATATTATTATTAAAACAATTTTTTTATGAATAATTATAGAATTCATCTGCAACATTTTAAATAATAATTATAATGAATGTTTAATAAGTTATCTATTCACTGTCCTTTCTGGATTTTTTGTTTACCCTGCAATATCTGGAAAAGTTAATTAGCCCAGTGTCTCATTTATTTACTTTAATTATGTTTACTATAATCTGGAATAGTTGTCCCCACAAATTAAAAAATACGAAAATAATAATTATTATTATTAGAACAGAAGCTCTCAGTATGAATGCACAATATAATGGGCAGAATTAAACTGTGGAGTGGATACAGTCTGATATTTCGTAAGATTAGTCTTGTTTTTAACTGCATGCACATTCATCCGACAATGTAGGTACACGTGCGTCCGAGTCGCATCTTCTCGAGCAAGTCCCGTCTTGTCTATTATTCATCTGGTGTAACAGCTAGTTGCACTAATTCCATGTAAGATTCGTCCAGCTATTGTCCAAGAATTCTAATGTCCGCATTCTTGAATATCAGCAAGAATGCGGGCCGGGCTAAATAGCTTTCAATCTGAGCGCTCCATGTCTTGATGGGCTTGCAATGTGGTGAAGCTTAGGGTGACATTACATGAGAACACACGCACCCACAACAATCAAAACTCTCTCTCAGTTTGTACACTGGGAAGCACTGCACTTTCTCCCCTTCAAGAAGTAAATACATAGTTTATTCACTTTCTTGTTTTTGCATTAGACTGCATATCCTTTAATACAAGCCTGTCCATGACAAACAAAATATGTTCACTTTATTAATAGATAATTATTGTTATATTTTTTTTGGTGAATAGATTAAGATTAAAAAGGTTCAAAGACAACAGATATTCGTTGCAGGACTGTTCCATTCATTCATATCTATAATGCAACTACAACTATGTACAATTGTATTAAATATTAAGGTTAGAAAACTTTACAATTTAACTTTTTTCTTCGACAAACGATTATACGTTGCATGCTTAAAATACTATAAGCTACTGAGCTTATCACATTCAATCGTTACCGAGGTTGGGTAGTGTTTATTAATCTGGTGACATTGAACCCAACAGTGATAAGAACAACAAGATTAATATCCTTAGGTGTAATGAGTTTAGCACCATCCTACTTAGTACCTGATTAATAGGAGGTACAATAGCATTAAACAAAATTAAATTTAAATTTAAAATTGGAGCAGAATATACAATACATTTTACGCAAATTTACTGTCGGGTACTATGTTTTAAACTAATTCTATGTCACAGTTACCACAGAATCATATAAATTTCAACATGCAATGGTCAGAAAGTTTCAGAACATAAATCGAAGCTACCTTATATTTGGTGGAGATGCCGGGTAGAGTGACCTTCTATGTGTAGGGCCTAATGCAGCACTTAGAACGAGAGCTGCAAGGTAAAGATTTAGGTACAACGCGTTCGTTTCTTCATAGCAGTTACTTTTAAAGTTGAAAGTTACTATTAAGTAGGTACTTTCAAGACAATCGAAATAGTTATTTTGTAGCAAAACCCCTCTCCATAACGGCTATTTCCGGTTAAAGTAATCTTTAAAAAATTGGCTTTGTACAAAACAATTATCATAAATTTACTTTTTCAAGTTAAAGTTCTTGCCAATCATTTTTATAAATTGCCATTCTCTTCCCGATATAATTTTCCTGATAATAAAGTTGATTTTAACATTTATTGTTCATTGGAACTGTTTATATAGTTACCCATCTTGACAATATTTTTTGTGGGAAGCCTGCCCCTCTTCAGGCGTCTCTAAAGGTATGTTGCGGATAGGACAATTGTGAAGGGATGACCGAGGACTCAGTCCCTTGCATTCGCATTAACGACTGAGGAAAACCTCGGAGAAACCTTCAGTCAGGATTGCCGGTGGCGACGGGATTCGAACCCGGGACCTCCCGAATCAGAGTCGCGCGCTTAGCGCTCGAGCCAACACTGTCGGTCTTCCTGATGATGTAGAACCATAGGAAGTTAGTTTCTATAGTTATGAGTAACTTCCCAAGACTTTTACTTCAACTAACTTTTCAATCACTTTTCAAAATATGGTATTAACAACATTTAAAAGTTACTCTCAAAGGCAAGTAATTAACTTACACTTGAGGCTGCTGCCGAGTATGTCCGGTCTCCCCCCCCCACCCCCACCCCAGGGTCAAGATCAACTCTCCATCATCGTTCAAAGACAATGTCAATAGACGAGCATCGCTTCATAACAAGAATTTAATTTCTCTTCCGCCTTTCTTTCCCTAAACAAATATTTCGATTTTCTACTAATATGTATGATATTCATTTTCAATAATAGAATTCATATAATTATATAATTATTATTTAAAATAGGGATTGAAACTACTTAATGAAGTACTTAATGAACAGATTGTCGAAGAAGAATTAAAAATCTATTTCCTCAAATTGAAATGTCGTGCGGTTTCTGAAAAGGGTCGAAAGAATTGTTCCTTGTGAACCCCCGCGCTCCTTAGCCACCACGAGTCATGTAAAACATTTTGTATCATCCTTCTTGTATGGCAATGCCATGAGTTAAGCTAGATGCCTGTGGTCTGGTCACTCAACAGTGGTTACTCGCCTAATTAATAAACTAAGACCCCTTCTTTCTCTTTAACTTTAGTAAAAGTTTTGAAATTTACTCGTGCGATTATGATGTGGCATATTAAAAATGTAAAAGTTTTTATTAATATCCCCTATTTCGTTAACAGTACGCATTGTCAAAAAGTATTAATATTATAATGAGCTTCAATATAAATATTGCTGGGGAAATTGATATTAATGTTAATAATTTGAATTGATATAAAAGTTATCTTTAATAGGTCTCAATAAATTTTAAATCGACAACGTTAGGAAATAAACTCAGTTCGTCGAATTGAACAATTACGTATTATTAATTGACAATAATACTCGGCTTATTGTAACCATGGCAAAACACGCAAACGAGAAGGGAAGTTGTCGAGGACATAGAACCCACCACGAACAGTTAATTAGCCGCAATCTGATTGGCTCAAGTGATGCTTACGTTTCGCATTGGATTCTACAACGTATTGGACATTCTGCGGACACCCTTGGTTAACATCCACTCACATTTTTAAATTTCGATTGAAACAATCGCATTCCTTTTCAAAGTTATCATAACGTATACTTTCCCTTACGTGGGTAGACCCTATTAACTGTCGTTTTCTATCGAACTTGTCTCACTTATCAAATAAGTCTGCGTTATAAAATAAGAGTTTCCCCGGAAGAATGAAGCAATGTTCTTCACCGCCTTGCTTCTTAGCTTGGTGGACGAGTCTGCTAGCGAAGCAATGTTCTTCACCGCCTTGCTTCTTAGCTTGGTTGACGAGTCTGTAGCGACGGCGACGGTAGGAGGACGTCCGCGAGACGATGTCTTGCCAAGGCGCGCGGTGATACGCAGCCTCGCCGCCATTTTGCTTAGTCGTCTCCCGACATATCCAAGCGCCGACCAAACAGCAAGTAAATCAACAGACGGACGACACTTTACGATCAGGTCACGTGACCTTCATTAGACTCTCAAGGTCAACCGAACCTTACAAGAACTCAGCATCTCCTCTAAAGAACCATCAAATATTAAACAAATAAAATATTGTTCATAACGTAAGGAAAGTGAATCCTCCTTTCTATGTTGAGCCGTGTTGTGTTTGAGAACTAGCATTACTTTAGCCGTCCTAAGGAAAAATAAAAAAATAAAAATATAAATAATTCAAATTTAGTGACTCATTATAAAGAATGCTATCGGAATACAAATGTAATTGTAACTTAGCTGTATGCCATATGTTACAGCTTTATTAGGTACGGAAATCGCTACATTGCAATATTTAAATGTAAGATACGTGAATTAAGATCAAACGACTTTAAAAAAATATGTTTAAAATAATAAATAATAGAATATATACGAGAGAAAATCATTAAAGGGGTTATCGATCTGAAAATATTAATCCTATACAAGTTATATAATTCCCGAGGGAAGTGCAAGAAACTCGGAGAATATAGAGGAGCGCGTGCAAAGTATACGCGCGCTCATGTTCTTAAGAATGCAGCTGAACACAAAGTATCCAAATAGTCACGAATATTATTACATATTTATCAGTAAAGTTATGAAGATCATTCTATTAATATCCACACCCCGATGTAAAGAATACGCCCAACAATCAAGTGACACCTTCAGTCCAACATGGTCGAATCAGACGAAAGTACAGAATATTATTTACAAATTTATGAAATTACCATTAAACCGCTTCACTATATAGAAAGTCGACCTGTGCGTTCTAATTCGTCTAAACGGTGGCATCAAGTTCGCAAAATTACTTTACAAAAATCAAGGCACTTGAAATAAATTGCAAAAGTTCACAAAAAACGATTTTAATACGTATTTACTCGATTCCTAAGGATTAGTTAAGAAATGTGCGTCATACATTCATGGATATTTTTGTATTTATTTACTTAACTTCTATCTTATTAAAGTTAAAACATCTTATTTACAACCTAGGACCCCTCACTTAGGGGCAAAGTGGAACAACTCAGGCAATTCTCTTCCTGTTGATAACTTGAGTTTGAATCAAAACATGTATTTTGTCGTGACCATATTTTATCGTGCTATTATTAACATATTGCTAATAATATTAGTACCGTAGATACGTCCGTATCATGGCCCCTCTCTCCCCTCGAGTTGGTACATCAAGCGTCAATAATGACGATGGTAATGTAGGCTAATGATATTATGTAAATGGTAATACCAGATAATAATTACTACAAGAATTTTTCTGTCATTCGAAATGTTAGTTGAAATAATAGGCGTTAAATAATAATAAATAAATTATATAATAACGACATTATATAATTTATGATTTGATATATTCTCGTATTTCTGAATTGATTTAAAACAAAATCTGAATTGAAAATAACACATTTCTTAAATATTTTTTCACTTTCCAGTGTTGATTAACTTCTATTTTTTGTGGAATGCATTTATGTATGTAGGAAATGAAGTTGTTAAAATGTTAAACATCAGTTTGGTTGTTCTGTGTCTGCTAGGTTTCCGCCATGTGACCGATGTTGGTAATGCCCCCCCCTCCCCCCCCCCCCCCTCCTAACAGGCCACCCCATGCGAGGCTGCATAGACTTGTTGCCCGAAACCAAAATAGTACTTTCTTCAACATGCAATACACATCTACATGAATTCACATTTAAAATTGCGTTTTTTTACAGCTTAATTAAAATATTGTTGTCAAAGTATGAATTGGTGTGTAAACTGCTTGAATTGTTTTGCCCATAAACCGATTTAGACCTAAGTACCAAAATTGGTTATTATTAACATCATCGCATCGATTCAAATATCACAGATATACTTCTAACTTTTGTGAAGGTTTTCCATCGTTGTAGTCTCCCCTTACGTTCCTCTCCTTGGAAAGAAGTATACATGGTGGTAATCCACACTAATCTACACAAGATTACTATACACTTGACATGGGCACTGATAGTAAAAAAGATTTTAAAAAAGAGAAAGTGTACCCTACAATGTTTAGTTCTACTTAAATGTATTATTAATTTGATAATGTGTAAGATTATTGATAAAAATAAATTGTAACAAGAATAATACGTTAATCGAATATACATGTAATGTTATACTTTTTCCGTAGAAGTAAGAAATGTAAACTTTTGTAAAATTGTGTCTTGTGTACTTACGATATAAATGTTTAAAACGCAATTACAAAATAATGGTGTAATATTATGTATCAAAAGTATAAGAAAATACTTACAACAACGGAATCTATCGTTTCGGCTGAAAGAATCTTTGAGACTAGACCTATGTTGCCTGCTCTTCTCCTGCCTGTGAACTGTGTCTGATACAGCTAGTCTTACTTGAACTCTTACCCATGTTGCCTGTTCTTCTCCTGCCTGTGAACTGTGTCTGATACAGCTAGTCCATCTGATCGCAAACACCCTGGCGAACTGGAAGAATGTCGGAGGTTGCCGATCAAGTAGGGTGACCTGCAGACCTTCCCACGAGCAAGCTGGTTTCCCTCCACGCACAGGGGGCAATACATGTTTCACTCCACTTGGATACTAGGTAATAACCTATGATGTACAACTCTTTGTTTGCAAGTTAATATTGTCAGCCAGTGTCGTCTTCATATCGTCTATGGGAATTTTATGTGCTGCATGTTTTTACTCAGTGACCAACAATGTTTGTAAGTGAATAGATCCGCTAATTGCATTCTCTCTCTCTCTCTCTCTCTCTCTCTCTCGAACAATTAAACGCAGGCACATTTTGGTCTCAATAATTACTGAATTATTTAATTAGCTTTCATTGTTAAATTTTCAGTTATGTCTTATTTTAATGAATGTGGTTCAGTGACGGAAAACACTCTTAAATAATTGATACTTACAACTGGTTATAATGTTACAATTTAAGTTAATACATTATTATAGTAGTCATAAATAATTGAATTGAGAACGTTGAGGTGTATTAAAATAAATTTAAAAACACAGACACATAAAACGAAATTAAAACAGTACAATATAAACATTTCAGTAAATATACACTAGGTTAACTACTAATTAACAATAACTAGACAAATCAATAGTTAAGTATAATGATAATGTACAATAATTTATGTGATTATGAATTGATGATTTACATCTTGAGATCATGATAACTGCCATAACTGTACATATACAAAAAGTAATTCGATGATAATTTGTTTGGTTTGGATATGCAATCAGTTGGACAGTGTGTTGGTTTCTGTACATCCAAGCAAGCAGCTATGATCTGAGTACGACAGGCTCGTCGTTGTCCGGCCACCACGAGGGCTATAAATCACTTGACGTGACACCTGAAGCCAGGGTCCACTCGGGAGACAATGTCTTTGTTAGGTGCTCAAGACGAGGGCTACTTCAAGTGACTGGACCCTCCACCACCAATATCAGAATCCAATACTAGTCGGCTGCTGGCTGACCAGCTCCACACCCTGGCACCGGTGTTCCTCGTGTGGGTGGAGGTGGGGGTGCTACCTGGGTCACCGATGTCTTGAAAGTTCAAGACAGTTGGCTGAATGAAATAGGGACTTAGCCACACTATCACCAATTTAAAACCTCCTTTCAATATGTTTGACACAACGAATTAAAAGCAAAATTAAAATTTTTGAGAAATTTTCTATATTGGTGTACAATCTATAACCTAAGTAAAATTCGATTTTTGTGTTTATTGCGTGATTGTTTATATAGTATACAAAGTTTGTGATTATATTAGAAACAATATTTTTCGCAAAAAAAAAAGTCGTGCACCAAACGTTATTTCGGGAAACTATTGGCCCTTATATTTAGTTTGGAGACAAAAGTGTTTCGAATATGGTAAACAAAATTCGTTGTTAAAAATATAATCCAACACTTGATTCAATGTGTCCAGTATTGTCTGAAAATTGTAATATAATATAATGGCCGATATAGTGAGGTTATTGCAGCCAAAAGTTAGAAAATTAGTACTAATTGCTATTATGTGTAGGTCTCTCATTCATCCAATCAAGTTGGAATCCTAGGATTGTTCGATTCGATCACTATGTCAAATACATGTATACGCTAGACCAATCATCTAAAACAGCCAATACATGGGGAAAATTATTTAGTTGCTACCTTTGTTATTAACGCTTTCATGGACCGATGGGCTGAAATCAATGAATGTATTTATTTTTTTAACTTTTATTCTATTGAGTTATAGAAAGCTATTAAAATAGATAGATGAAATATTAATAAATGAATTGTTCTGACAGAAGGTTCCGCACTCAGGATACTGAAGGTGACGGTGCGCATGCATGGTTGACGGGACGTGATTTGAGGGTGAAATCGTAGATCCATGCATGGTTGACGGGACGTGATTTGAGGGTGAAACCGTAGATCAGCATGGTTGCGGGGTGATTGAGGTGAATCGAGATCCATGCATGTTAACGACGTATTTAGGTGAATCGTGAGTCCAAGCAGTGACCGTATCTGATGGACTGCCAGTTTTGGTAACCATGTGTCTTGGTCTGAGGGTCCGCGAACTGACTCGTGGACCTGCTTCTCACGGCCAGGTGCTCCGATACTTGCAGGGTGGGAAGCTAAGGACACAGTTGCGCTCTCATGGGGTAGAGTGACCACTCGAAACCGTAGTATTACCTGGATTGTAAACGGTGAGTAAGATATCCGTCATTTGTAGACTCGAATATTTTGAAGTATTCACGTGATGAATTCGAAACTGTTTGATTCTCCAGGGGCCCAAGTTTTGAAACTACGTTTGCAGTACCTCTGAACGGGTACTTGAAGGTCAAGCTGACTACCAAACACATTTTAACCGAAGCAAGTTTTTAATCACTATTACAAATTATCAACACGAGCTTTTCCAAATGAAACGACTTCGAACCGTAGGATTGTGTTTACCCAGCTTGACTCGCCATTTGCCAAACGTACTTTGTTTAAAACTTGCTGATTTGTTCAAGTCACCGAAAAACTTGAAAACTGGGTCCTATATTGTTGTAAAACATTGTGAGTTGTCTTTTTCAAATGTAAAAAGCAGCAACATAAGAGCTTCAAACTAGGAATACATCCCGATATTTGAAACATTTGTTACCATTCAGCTGTAATATTTTCTAGTTGAATATACACACTCTGTACAGCAACAGTAGACGTATCTTGGCCAGCACTCGTTCCTCGCGGGCACGACACGTCATTCTCCGGCGCAGAGAGGGATGTTATGTGCAGGGTGTACTTCAAGGCCACACGGACGGGGGTGCAGGTGGACCTTGATTCTCACATGCGAACATAATGTTACTGAATAAAACTCACATGCCAGGCGTGCGTTATTATTCAAACTAGGGCTGGTCGGATAGGGAAAAGACTGTCGTTCAACACTGCATATTACAAGTGGACAATTTTAACTTAACTTGTGAAACATTTTAATTTTCTCTCAATCCTTTATTAATTATTGTCGGGAATAGCATTTTGTATATAAAGGCTAAAAAATAACAACTGTCTGGACCGGCACCTCCACCATCCCCCAAACAATAACTTTTTAGTCAATGATAGCAGTTGTAATAAAAGTATGCCTGACAACTGCTATCATTGACTAAAATAATGTCCTTAAAAAAAGGCTTATGCTTAAAAACGTTATATTAATAATTTTTTTGTTACCCAAACTCAAATACTCGACCCGAAATGTTTAATACCACTACGGGAGGGGGGCGCTCGGTTTTTACAATAGCTAATGATTTTTTTTTAAATTCTAACCTGAAACAAATTGTGGTGTGTTAAGACAAACAAAAATCATAAACTATTTTTCTCCTCGTACTGTAATGCAATTCACATTCAGTGCGTTGAGTTACGGGGTATGTTATTATTTATAGACGTCGGTTTTGTAAGTTGTGATTCCTGGGTCCAGATAATAATCTCCGTCTGATCGTCCCGCCTACCCTTGTAGCCAAACAAAGTTGAGGCGCCCCAGAACTTGCAAAGAATCGTATCTCGTAGCTAGGAAACTTAGTTTGGGGGCTGCAAATCTCGCAGGTCAAATAATTGAAGTTAGAAAGTTATTAACCAATATGGTCTCATTGGCCAACATTAATCAGCATTCTTAGTGCTAGTTGCTCTGTTGCTACTCGGGGGCCTCATTGCCTCGTTAATTGTGCCCCAAAGGTGTTTCAAAGTTATAGTCATTATAAATTATTATGAAGGCCTTATAAGGATAGTTTAACCAGCGCTAACTCATTCCATAACGAAATTCAAACTTTACCGGTCGTTTATGTGAGATATTTGTGTATGCATTTTCTAAAGCAAGCAAGTTTAATAATAAGATTAGGAAAGCAATTTCAGCTAACTTCCCTCGGAAATGCTTGCTGTGGGACCTGGGCATTATCGTATTTCATTTTAATAGCGAAATATTCCTTAACATATTCGAAAAGGGATGAACTAAATCACAGAGAAAAGCATTTTACGTGCAATTAGAATCACAGTAGATTTTTCATCGTGCGTAGTTTATACATATTAAATGTAATTCACAGTGGCAATGTCAGTGGGTTTAAGATTGCATCCATTATGTTAACAAACTGCCTGGGAAGGGGGTGCCATAATATTCACGTTACTTAAGAAGCCTCTATGTCATGGTTAATGTTATTGTACATAGTACCATGTACGCAACATAAAGATTGATATAAGAGTCAAATATACAAGTATACGCTGATATTGTGATGTAGATCATCCAAATGAATAACTTCCATGATATACTTAACAAGCATATACTGCTGTCACGTTGCATGCTTTTAGTTCTTACACCCCTCGCCTGCTGATGTCGAGAGCTCAGCAACCATGATACACCTTGCGTCTTGTTACTGGACTAGCTTCACAGGAACCAAACAAATCACGCAGCATTTCACCCTACCTGTTAGCGAGATTTTTTTTTACACATAATTTACACTACAGATAATGGTGTACACTATACGTAGTGTACTCTGTTATCTGTCCTTACATTTAAACCATTTCGAAAATAATTAAAACCTATAGACTACTAGACCGGGAAGATATCAATAAAAAACACAAACACACAAACAATAACCACTGTCAGAAATAAAACACTTAGCAAAAGCATGTCCTTGCGTCTGAGAAAAGAAGCGGAGCTTCCGAAAATTTACGCACTTTTGGTAATTGTTTCTTATTTCTGACCGTGGTTTTTCTTTGTGTGTTTGTGTTTTTTATTTATTTCGAAAATGTTATTCAAAGAACATGAAATGATTCCATTAACATGTAGAAACCATGAAGTCTGCCATTAAGTCTTCTGGCCCTTCAGAATAATAATTGTCGTTACTCTTGTTACTTGTTTCTCGTTACCCACTTGAAGAGGGGCGCGCAATTGCACCTCGAGCCGGTTTATCGTGGAGAAGTAACTTAGGGTGCTTGTGTATGGGATGTTGGCTTCTTGCAGTCCCCAGCATTCGCATTGACGTCAGGAGGAACACTTTCAGTCAGGATTGCTGGTGGCGAGGCTCAAACTCGTGTCCACATTCAGGGCGAGCCATGAGCGACAGCCTTCTTAGATCAGAGCTACATTATGAGGTGACGATATAGTACAATCGTTACTCTTAGTTATGTTCTATACGTCTATGATTGAATCTGATGTGCACTCTTAATATGTTGCGTTTACAAATATATTTCAATTAAATAAAAAATATAAATTATTACAAAATATACGTATTTTTTGTTTTCACTCTATATAAATTAAGGGAAAAACTCTTCAATATATTAATCAAATAAAGTCAATGTAGCAGTTTATTGTGGGCGTGAAAAGGTTGGGGGAAAAAATTTAAAAATGTTTCGGTCAAAGATTAAAAATGAATACTCCATCACATTGTGTGCAATTGCAATCTGCTCAATTCTATGGTCAGTTACTGAAAATTCTATGCAAAAGTTTAATAAAAAGGTTTTTCTTTCTTTAATAAAGTAAAATGTATGTTGAATTTTACTTGTAAAATAATCTTACATTATTGTTTTCTCCTAATTAATGTTCTATTGTCAATATTGCAATAGAATGGTATTTTGTATGCAAGCTATAATTAAAATTGTCTGGACCGGCACCTCCACCAAAAACGTATGGAAATCCTGGACCGGCACCTCCACCATTGCCCTAAAAAATATTTTTTGATACCCGAAAATCGGATAGCCTTTTTTGTCGTTTGGGTCAGCCCCCAAATACCCAACCGAACCAAAATATCATGTAACCGCTCAACACCAGTAAATATTGTATTGATGGTTTATTCCACTTATTTTTCTCGATTCTTTTAAATTAAAACCATGCGGTGTTAAACATATTAATTTAAACACAATATTTTGTGTATTATTCAATTTATTTTCGCAGGGTTAACTCATCTAGTGGGTCAATATGTGTTACTCCGTACCCTCTTACCAAGCGCTATCTGTCCTGTCTCCCTCATAGAGATGTTGCGGTTTAAATGATTTGACGAGTACACGTCTGCATGGGGCGATGGCTTACATGCGATACTGCCAATAACATTCTCCACGAGCTTAATAATAAATCGGGTTGGGTCTCTGCTATTCCAAGATTTTACCAAAGCGTCTTCTAAGATTAATTAGTTTCTTGGTTAAATCAAAATCTAATTTAAGTTTTAGAGCAATATTGAAATATAGTTGGAGAATGGGGGTATAGGGGAATGTTCTGTAGTGGTTTTATCAAATTTCCTCATCCACCAAAATGGAAATTTCATTTCAGCCTGTATATATAAGAAGATTATATTCAAAGGCAGACATCTCTTCGTTCTCTGTTCCCTTCTCTCCTCTGTTCTTCTCCTGCGATGAGGGAGTCTAATGCGCATCTCTCTGGCTGCGAAGACCCTCCCTTACATAGTCGCCCGACTACACCAGAACCAAGAAACCCGCTCCGCTCTGCTCCCACACCTCATCCGCTAGCTAGCATTGCAAGCAAAGCTTATTTAAAATGTGCATTCTGTTCAATTAAAACTGCGGAAATATTATTTTTATCTTGAAGATTCTTACCAAGTCGCAACCGTACTTCATGTACCAAATTAAAGTTTTGTCACTTTTCCTTTTTTATCAGCAAGCCTGGACGAAATTGAGCTGTAAATATGAATATTTTATATTTGTCCATTCTCGATTTTTGTCGATAACAAAAAGTGTCATTATGGTTAACTCTAAATAAGATTTTGAGAATTCATACAATTAATTGCTGCTAAAAACTTTGAGGCGTGTTATATTTAACTGGAAACTTGGATTGGAGTTAAAACTTAGTAACTATCTTATAAATAGAAGGTATTCCTTTTCCTCATAATTAATTAAAATTCCCGACTTCATAAAGAGGCTGAAGATCCCAGCATGTAATTATCTGTCTCGTTTATGAATGTAGATTTGATTAGAAACCCGAGTCGCTGTTGTTGTTGTTGTTGTTTGCGGTTGTGTGAGTTGTCGTGCTATGGAAGCCTAGTACTTCACTTTCAGGACCGGGAATAGGAAAAGCCCCCTCACTTCAACCCCTTTACCTTAGATAACGTCAAATTACTTGCAAAATCCCTAAAACACTCCCCATAAGGTTCCTGCGTCTCGGAGAAAACCAACCCCTTTTAGGTAAGAGAGAGAATTTCCCGCAAACTCCACCCCCCGAGCGGCGCTGAGTGCAACAAGAGCTCAAGTGCGCACTTGTGACTATAGCTAGGGTAGCTCGAGCTACCGTGTACCGTGTACCCTGCACACACAAATAACGTTAGCGCTTTCATTACGTTGTAAATAAGTAATGTTGAATATCAAATGTGGTATGTAATATTCTTTTTCCCCCTTAAGATAAATATTTTGTAGATGTTCATGTGTTCATTCCATTATCTTCAGATTATATTTAAAATAACAACATCCTTTTAATGTATTTTCAAGATAGTTGTTTAAGTCTCATTTTTATAAAAATTCATTAATAATATGCATAGATAAAAAAGTACACTGAAAGCAGTCCGTTATTTTATATAATGCAGGGCTACACGAAAAAAATCGGAGAAACATTATTTGAAATTTGAATCTGAATAAAAAAGGATATAATAAAATGCAAACATTTCTTTGTAAATAGACGTATTTCAAAATATTTTGCCGAAAGCAACAAAGAAATCAGTCAATGCTCATGAATGATAAATCATGAAAAATTGAGGGTATATTAAATTCAGTTAGGGCTTCTTGTCGACATCTTGGATATTCACATATTTTTAATAAAATTGTACAGGACTTATATGTCACACTTTGTAAAAACAAGTTATGGGAGTTCGCGATTTTTTTGAGAACCAACCATGATGCGCTGTTCGGTGGTTCAATGAAGTTCAAAACTGTAAGGATCTTATTCATTATTTGTATTTATTTATTTTATTGTATTTCTTTTTTAGTTGATTATAACGCACATATTTTTTATTTTATAAAGAAAATTTTAATACTACCTAACTCTACCATACGTTGTTATGAATTAAATTTATAATTTGTTAATCGTGCAATGATACTTAATGTTTCGACTAAAAAACATTTATAGCAGTCACATAAATATTATTTAATTTTAAGTTTTGAACTAAAAAAATTCCTGATGATACAACAAAAATTACTTGCACTCTTCAATGTCTCAAAATATTTTTTAAAATTATTCCTTAAATAAAAATTAAAAAAATAAAAATTTGATCGGTCCCTTTGAAATTCCGTTCAAATTTTTTCATGAGCCCTAATTTAAAAACATGACAACATTGTCCACACGTGTACTCGTCGCTTTATACGTGGTCTCTGTCATTGCATTGTAATAACTGTCCAGCCCTGCGCTAGCCAATCAATAATAATACATGTCAGCTAGGAAACTAAAAGTCCACATTCTTTAGTAAATTTTAAAACATATTCTTCAAACTGCTAAAATATATTGAACAGCTAGCTATGCTATCCCACTACATTAGAACTTAGTATTTTAAAATGAAGAAAAAAAAACTGTTGACTAAAAACCACAAATATTTAATCACATCACTCGGACACGAATGTCACTCACTATTGAAAAGGGAAATATTTTCACATCGCAAAGCAATCGCGTTTCTGAGTACGTAATGTTCGCATTCGGTTGTTAAATTTTTTAAGATTTCTGTTATTTTAATTTTAATATTGTATTACAAAATTTTTAATTGAACGAATCAATTCGTATTTAAATTAGGTAAAAGGTGAATCGTTTATAGAATATCACTGTTAAACTGGTTAAAAACTCGAGGAAAATCACTTAAAATCAGTCAACGTATATAAAAAACAGTGTTAAATTTAATTTATGACAATATTCAAAAGTAATTTGTTGTTTCGGTTGGTTATTTCTCCCGCAAGATGGCAGCATCTTGTAAGATGTCTTACAAGGAGTCTTGCGTGACGTCACTGAGCGGCGGCCATCTTGGAAGGAAAACACTTGTGGGTTCTGCCTTACGTTTCCCGCGGGATTTAACTACGACTTCGAATATCAAGCACACAGTTTTAAAAACTAGCTTTACTCATTCGCATCGTCTTAAATAATAAACAATAAGACGTAGTAGGCGAGCTCGTGATAAGAATCCCGCTCAAGACGTCACGCGTGGCGCAAAAACAAAAGTAAACAATGATCTCCAATCCGGACAAAGAATTACGTATTTTTCTCGTGGCGAGTGCGGAATCTGTCAGTGCATTACTGATTTCTCTGGCCTCCCATCTCACACTGGATAATTTCCAGGCGCCGAGTCGAGTACGTATACGACTCTCTGGCTAGCGCGCACCGCTCTTCTCTTTCCACACATACTCGACACAAAAAAACCGGGCCAGACATGTGAAACAATCGCGTGCCAGACTCATTCGGCCCCTCCTCAGCCTCGACAATCACCCCCAATCACCAACACACAAGCAGAGGAATATAAAACTCAACGCCGCATGTGATGTTATTTTGACGGATCAGTTTTCTGTCCTTCTCATGAGGATTTTTGCTTTTTCAACGGCTATAAAGCGCCCATGTACCACCCCTCAAATAGGGGTGGGGGTGAATTCAAAGGTGGACATTGGACGGAATGGGGGGAGGGTAGGGGGAGGGTTGTTACATACGAGACAAAAAGGGGATGGGGAAGGGAAAATACTCAATACGTGTGATGTGAGCACATGTGTTTGTTTGGGCAAGGCCAATGCACTTTCAAGGGCACGATTTGTTTTGAGTTCTAGGTCGACATCACCGATATGAAATCTCGTTTTATCATTTCATACTTTCTCATCTTCTCTATATTATAATACACTTATGATATTGAATCAATATGTCCAATTGTTCGCCGAACCTTCACCCAGATTCTGATATATGGGTGTATTTTCCCCCTCAATGCCTACCTCCGAGACTGACGAGGGGAACCCAGCCAAGGTAGGGAGCAGCATCCCTTCCACTTTTATTTGCTTCCTCTGGCTGGTGAGAGACAATACCGCCAGAGCGACACACGGACACAGCATCACACATGCCCACACACGACACACAGACTACTAACTATTCGGAAAAAGTTTACTTGCAGACAAACTCATAAATCCCTCCAATACAGAAACTGTGAAAATAATGGATCATTACTCAAAAAATATCAAACCAAATCACAACCAATTGAGATTGAAATTATGACCGTATCATTTTAACATGATTGTATAGAGAGTCATTTTAATTGTTTACCCCACTAACATGATGTGATATGCATATCCTTAAAAGGAGCTTAATGCACGAAGATTAATAAGCTACTTATGAAATCATTTCTATGTTGCTTATAGTAAAAAAAAAAATTAATGGTGTTTGTCTTTTGTTTTTTACTCTTTGTTATGTTTTCTTGAAACTCATTTGTAAGTACTTAACGACAAATTTAAGAAATTACTTTCATTATCAAACAACATATATAAACAAATTCCACCCATGACAAGTCCCCGCTGCATGGCTATAAAATCTTATCCCACTATCGAGTTGTATCTGTTCCGATACATCATCAATGTACGCTAATGATTGCTTGTCAATGCCGTGTGACATTCTGTCGCCAGGCTGGCCGTGTGACATTCTGTCGCCAGGCTGGCGTGCCCGCTCTGCTTTGCTACGCCTTCCCCCAAGGCTCACACTTTTTCTAGGTGGAGGATATTTAAATGGCCAGTGCGCGCATGTACTGAAAAATTGCGCTCCAGTTGATGCGTGGTTCATGTGAAAAAGGTTACACGGGGTCAGTGGGAGGGGAGGTATGTAAAAAAGGGGGTCCGAATGTAGGGTGGCAACTTTTCAGAATGTGCACACGCAAAATGTTTTCTGCAAGCCGCAAGTGTGAGCGTAGACATCTCTAGAGTGGCGTAGGTACAAACGCACGTAGATAGGGACAGATTCAGGTGAGTTATTACTTAACAATAATGGTGGAAAAATGGAGTGTTTGTCAGCAGTTTCAGCGACTTTTATCGTGTGGAAAGTGTAAGAAAACGCCCTCTTGGGAGCCAAGTTCTTAGGGATAGTGTTGGCTTCGGAGCATTGGGACAGCTAAGAAGCCAACAGCTGCTCAAAATCCAGCTTTATGCGACGAAATTAACTTCGAGGAAAAAATTTAACTCGTTTAAAAATGGCGTACTAAATAAAAAATCGATAGCACCGTCGTCCTCATGTACAGGGCAAGATGGAGACGGCTGCTGCTTCCGTATCTTTCCAGTCGGTGCCTAGACACATCGCCGGTCTACTATTTGACACTAGAATCGACGGTTAAATCAATTAATGTGATGTGATTTCTAATATTTCTTTCTTCTTCGTAAACCGCCATGTACTTCACAAGTAGGAAAAATATCGCTGAAACAGCCTGTGCTCTAGCGTTTTAGTTATTTTTATTACTATTAAATACCTAGGCCCATAATTATGATTTATTAATGTCATCAAATCGTAATTCTTGCTTTTCTAATGGTTTTGATTGGTTCCGATGTTCGATGACGAATCAGTTGTTCCTAATCGGGATTGGATCGGTTCCAGCACTGGAAATCAGCAGGAGCTTTATTAAATCATGTAAGTAAAGTCTTAAACTCCACTATTACAATTCAAATGGCATCTGATCGAAAGTGATTTAGCAATAATAAGTAGAAACTATAGCTCATACTTGAGATTCTGATGCATGGGGGTCGAGTGACGGTTCCAACACTATTTCATTGATTCACTGCTCACAAGAAACTACAAAACAATCTCAAAGTAGGCCTAGGATAAAACTCTCACTGGATAATATGATCAGCTACGTCAAAACTAGTAGGATTATCACTCAAGTGAAAACTACCAGCAGCAACAAAAGTAGTTTTCATTGTGTGTCTCCGCATCGGTGTACATTCAATTGGATATTCCTCAGCGGTGTTAAGATTCTGGTTCATGGTGCTCCACAGTCTAGGCTCTTATCAATATCGCTAGTCAGACTTACAGGTGATTTCCGACTCCCTATCGTTTAGACCGATTGTCAAAACAAAGTCTGCACTTTCCTACACCAATCCACTTGCAATTTCTAAGCATAGCAATCGAACATACAACGAATATCTGAAATATTGAGAACATGTTGAAACATGTTCCATGATCCCATTATGTATACAATTCTGATTTGCAGCTGTTTTCGATAGTTTTGTCAAAATGTTAATAATGCCATGCGGTTGAATAAAGTCCGCTTGTGTGTAATACAATACCGCTACGTACGGAGCCTAATCGTGTTTGCGCAAACAGGGTGTTAGTATTAACAATAGTTGTAAGTCCTCGGTGTTCCTATTTCTGTTGTCTTAGCTGGATAAGATGGGTAAGTCCTCGGGGAAGCGTTCCGTGTGACGCGCAGACCGAATTAGAGACGGTAATTGGCCGAAGAAAGACAATATACAGAATTTCTCTCCGGCTCCGACTCCGAAGTAGATAATTACATTCGCCGAGGTGCACTCCTTATTGTTTACACACAATTAAATACCATTCCTTCCACTTAAGACGGGCCGAAAGTAGAGCGCAGAGTGTACTTTGGTGTTGGCGAAGTTTTGAGTGGAAGGCAAAGAGACTTGAGCTAAACAAATTGGAATCTACGTCGAGTTGGTAACTAACTAAATAGTTCTAGGATCTAATCTAGCATCACAACACTAGGTAAGAGATTGTCGTGTCTCGATCTAAGTGTATAAACTTACATTCTCCTTGTCGTGAGCGATGACTTACTTAGGCCCACCTGAAGTGAGTACTGAGTGTAGTTGTAATAAAATGTGAATCGTGTGTGTTTTCCATGCTTACTACTGTCCGCCACATTACTTGACTTGCTACCAGGAAGCTCGCAGTAGGTCCATGACATGTGTTGTTTGTTTTGCAACACGTATCAATGCATTTCATATATTTTCATCAGTGCTTCGCTTCATGCTACTATGCCGTGCTACCGAGTAGGAGCGAGCTTTTAATTACGCTGGAGAATAAAAACACAATTGACTGAAATCCTGAGTAGGTAGCGAGACTATTTACAATGATCAATCAGCTCCTGACCATAGACAAACACATTCCAGACAATGTCAGCGTTTTGTGGAGGTTGCCGTCACAGACAACATATTATTGACCCTGAGTGAGGAGAGTGACGTAGCTCAACTAACAGTTTAATAATCGGCCTCCACCAAAAATATCAGACAACAAGTGACTTTATTTTATACGTCTACTAGGACGACCTAGTTGAAAAGTAGCTGCCCTCTATATGGGGGTGACTTACACGTAAACCAGCTTTTGAATAATACTTTTCCGGTGATGGCTGTCACTATGTATATATCGATACACATACTCGGATTTATTATTCTTAATGACACAATCTTCTTAGCAGAGGAACTGTTACAGAGAATATAGATTCCTCTTTGGTTAGTACAGTTCATAACCGGCCAAGTCACATTACTCGAGGATAGCCTACTGAATATGGATACATACACTCGCACTCGATCATCACTACTCTACACTCACATCACACCAACATCAACTCACACTCGACGAATCAGCACATCGCACTCGCACTCCACTCGCCTTATAGTATCACTCAACTCAACACCACACCACATCACATCACACTCATCATACCTACACTACACTAGACACACTCACACTCCACTCACACTCACACTCACACTCCTTCCTTATTTACCTTAGGAAGTATATTTCTCCTCGGAACTTTGAAACTTTGTTCCTGATGTTTTGAGCTAAACAACTCTCAGTTTTGACAACTACAATAAGTAAAGAAGATGACGTGTGTATTTGTCTCAGGTGAGCGCCATGCTACTGGGGTCCACGCTTGATGTCCATGGACTTCTGCGAGAGAGGGCGCGTCAACACGTGCGGGACCTACAAGATGCTGGTAAACAATACCGTTCAGGCTCCTTGCTATAGCTTTGTTAGATAGAACGAGCAAACTAAGACGCTATTTACATGTTTTTAGAGTTACACTTCTTTTCGTAACAATCCAAATCTCTTATTAAGAGTATACGGAAGTGGATTCTGCACTTGAAGACCAAGGATATTTACGAGTCTGTGTTTGCAAGTTAATTAAAGAGTAATATACCTTAGCATTGCCCAAAGATTGTTAGGAAAAAAACTCGCAAATATCCTTGGTCTACAAGATGAGATTTAACGACTTCCGCAAACGATGAAAGCTACTTATTTGAGTCGGTGCCCATCATATTTCCGATATGTAAAATCCATTTCAGTCGGGTATCGAACCCTGAACTCTTGATTGCCGGTCGTACGCTTTGTTGGTCAGTTGATCAGTGCAAAGGCAGCAGGATCGTTGCAGTACTGTTCCAATCTATTCAGATCTACAATGCACCAACAATCCAAAAGTTAAAAAGTTAATAGTCTCGTTAGTTTAGGGGTAAAGCACTCGACCGGCGGTTGGGAGACAGGGGTTCGATACCCCGCTGAGATGGAATTTTAATTTCTGTCTTGATTGCCTTATTTTTTCTGTTTGTTTTGTTTTTCACGTTCAATCGTTTGTTATTTATTGTAAATATAATAAATATAATAAATAGAATAACAAGCTGCATAAGGTATGAACTTTTATTATATTTTCGTACATCAACAGAAAAACGTAGTCATTTGTTTTAATAAGTAACTTATGTGTTATGTTTACTTCATAACATTGCAAAAATAATCTTTACAGTTAAGTTTTGGGTTTTGGAAAACTTGGGAAGTGGGTTAAAGTCTAAATTTGGTTGGGCTGTAAGTCTATAAACTGAAACTTGAATATGTTACCAAAACTATTGTCTTACTTTACAAAGTTGTTGTAATATTACTAGTTTTAAGTCAAATTAATTTTGGATCATTTTTATGTTTGCGATTAGTTTTATTTACTTGCCCTCCTTTGAAATCAGTTTTTGGAACTGAATAGGATAGACGTTAAATAATTAAATTATTACATTACATTACATAATTCATATTTAAATGTAAATGGATGGAATGTAAAAGTGTCCTGTGGGCCTGGCTGCTTGTGAGGTGAGCTGTGTATTTGCCCGGGCTGCTCGTCACGTCTCTTATGTCTTTCTTGCACGGGCTGATTGCAGCAGCTAGAAGGAGGTGATGGATACCGCATGTCGCAGCTCACTTGTCTTTCAATTAATCTTCACCGGCGCCATATTGGATCTGAGAAAGACGCATCGCAACAGCCAGAAAACTTGAAACGTGATTTCCGTTCGCGAACATATTGAAAGTGATAGGCAAGGCAAGGGAGGCAAGGAAGGAGGTGAGTTTCAGACAATGGAACAAGAAGCTCGCTGAGCGTTCACCACAGCATGAGTCATACGTCAGAGCATCTCATTAATAATCAACACTTTGAGAAAAACACATCAAAGACAATGTCATTATCTTACGTTGAGAGACAATGTCTTCATCATGTGCACATGTTAGACTTGTTGTCTTAGCTTCCGCTTGCAAAAACTATTTCGTATGTATAAGATCATACGTATAAGCCACTTATACAAACGAAAATACAAGGCAATTGTGAAGTTTACTTATTTATGTCAACAATTAATAAACATATTAGGTTTGAATGAAATTTGGAACAACCTGGAAAATTCAAAACTAGCTAATGCTGGCAATTTCTTCAGGTACATACTTTATTTAAAAGTAGGAACTTAAAATGCTCCACTAAAATAGCAAATGATAACTTTCAAAGTTCCCAAAATTGGAGAAAGTAAATAAAATATAAAGTAAAAGAATACTTCAAACAATGAGAAAAGAAGACACAAGAAGGAAATTCTCTTAGCAATATGTATATAATAAAAAGTTCATAAAACATTTTATTGAATGCATGTGCTGCATTACAAAATCATTTTGTGGATAAAGTTTCTTTTAAAATATACATTCTACTCAAGATATGTATATTTTATTCGAGCAAAATAGTTTTATTGTATACAATATTTAAAGTAATACATTGCTAATTTGTACGCTGCGTTAGTAAAATTATATAAGCTAAATCACAACTAACCACAAACACTGAGTAAAGCAGTTTTCTCGTTGTGTCCTGGTGAGCTAGTGGTATTGAAGATCTTATTGTGGCTCGCTGGCCGCTCAGGATCCAGCGGTTGAGTCTTGTCAAAGTATAATCCCTATTATCCCAACAGATTGGCGCTGTTCCCATCTTCATAATATATCTTCCACAGCACATAAAATAAAATTCATACTTTGAAGTTGAGCTAAAAAATCATTCTCTGTTTATAGTTTACAGAATGTGGTATCTTACTAGGAAGCTTCGCAAACGCTTTTTCAGGCGCGTTGTTGGATGAGCGTAATTTTTTTTAAAACGAAAAAAGCGTAAAATTGCGATTTTCATGAGAAATTATTTTTCGATTGCACTCAAATTTCACGCGAGTATTTTTATTCATAAAATTAAGGTTCTTTGAAAAAATCATTACAATCTAAAATCGTATGTAGGTGTTATAAGTCGAAGAAATGTTTTAAAAATCGACAAAAATGGCCTATAATTGCGTAAAATTGCGATTTTCATGAGAAATAATATTTCGATTTCGCTCAAATTTCACACGAATATATAAATTCATAAAATTAAGGTTCTGTAAAAAAAATATTACAATAGAATAAAGCATGTAGGTGTTATAAGTCGAAGAATTATTTTGAAAATCGAAAAAAGATCGTAAAATTGCGATTTTAATAATAAATAATTTTTCGATTGCGCTCAAAAACGTGGCAGTTCTAAGTTCAGAAATTTCGAAGGCCTCCAGAAAATTTCATCGCAATTGGAGTATCGGTTTAGCCGGAATCGTGTTAACAAACACACAAAAATACAAACAGAAAAAACAAGAAAACGAAAAAAAATCGTTAAATTGCGATTTTCATGAGAAATATTTTTTCAATGGCTCTCAAATACGTGGCAGTTCTATGTTCAAAGATTTTGAAGGCCTCCAGAAAAATTCATTGCAATTGGAGTATCGGTTTAGCCGCAAAAAGCAAAACATACAAAATAAAAACATTCTGGATTTTTTTCTCCAGTGTATTGAAATGGAATCTTCTCTTCGCTTGCTACGCTCATCCAAATACTTTCATTCCATGTTATACATTACATTCTCCTCATTTATCGTTCGTCTACTTTTTTTTTCCTTGAGAATGTATAGTTAGTTGATGATCAGTGTTGTGACTAGATAATTTGATTTTTATCTACACTAGGAAAACGCTTTAGTCCCGCCGCGTTGTTGGATGAGCGTAATTGGTGCATTAAGCTGCCATGTGTTATGCGGATTTTCTGTTCTGTGAAAAAATTATTACTTGGTCGAAGATTTTTTTTAAAGTGAATTAAATTAAATTACAAATTTACTTTATTTTTTATTTATTTTTGTTAATCGTAATTTTAAAAAAAGAAAAAAATCGTAAAATTTCAATTTTCATAAGAAATAATTATTCGATTGTGTTCAAATTTTACACGAATATATTAATTCATAAAATTAAGGTTCTGTGAAAAAAATAATAACAATAGGATAAAGCAAGTAGGTGTTATAAGTCAAAGAATTGTTTTAAAAAAGAAAAAAAAACTGTAAAATTTCAATTTTCATGAGAAATAATTTTTCTATTGCGCTCAAATTTCACAAGAATATCTTAATTCATGAAATTAAGATTCTGTGCAAAAATCATTACAATCGGATAAAGCATGTAGGTGTTATAAGTCGAATAAATGTTCTAAAAATCGAAAAAAAATCGTAAAATTGCGATTTTCATGAGAAATAATTTTTCGATTGCGCTCAAAAACGTGGCAGTTCTAAGTTCACAGAGATTTCGAAGGCCTCCAGAAAATTTTATCGCAATCGGAGTATCGGTTTAGCCGGAATCGTGTTAACAAACACACAATAATACAAACAGAAAAAAAGAAAGAAAAACATTCCGGATTTTTTTCTCCAGTGAAGTGAAATGGAATCTTCGCTTCGCTCGCTACGCTCATCCAATAAAGATAAAGATAATTCTCCAAAATATTATGTAGATAAGATAAAAGATAATGGATACAAATATTTATCTAGTTAATTTTGATTAGATAAAAGATAGTAAGTATCGAAAACTGACGTTTTACAGAAAAAGCTAACTTATTTCCCAACAACCATTTTCTTGTCAATCGTAATATTTTTGATTTTCAGAGTATAGTAGAAGTTTTTTTTTAACTTGAAAAAGTGGTTCATTATTACATTTTTTTTCTAAAATTTTGTTAACTATTTTATCTAGAAAAAATTATCGAGAAGCTTAAAAATAATAGACAAGACACTTTGTTTTATCTACATAATTGAAAAAAGATTCCAACAAAACCTTATCTAGATAAGATAATAGATAACAGATATTATCTAGATAAGTCACACACTGTTGACAATACCCCACTCCCTAAACCGTAAATACACAAAATAATATGTAGTCCTGCTGGTTATCAGGGTAGTTGCTTTGAAATAATAAAACCAGGTCAGATATCATCAAATCCCATTCTCTTCTAAATGAAATGACGTGATTGTTTCAGTACTGATCGAGGTCTGAGTCTGATGAAGACAGCTGAACAACCAGCACAGCTGAACAACCAGCACAGCTGAACAACCAGCACAGCTGAACAACCAGCACAGCTGAACAACCAGCACAGCTGAACAACCAGCACAGCTGAACAACCAGCACAGCTGAACAACCAGTACAGCTGAACAACCAGTACAGCTGAACAACCAGTACAGCTGAACAACCAGTACAGCTGAACAACCAGCACAGCTGAACAACCAGCACAGCTGAACAACCAGCACAGCTGAACAACCAGCACAGCTGAACAACCAGCACAGCTGGACAACTTATCACCATTATTAGTGAGTATTGTAACAATGGTTATTGGAATATGTTTATAGAACTACAGGGAATTGTAGAAACGATATTAAATTCAGTCAAAAATTCGAAATCTAAAACTTTAGATGTGAAATTATTTGTTTATTACTAGCTTATTGATTGATATATGGTGGTAGAATAGGGGCAGGGTGGCAAGAGGGTCGTTACTTATAGCTGGAAGTCCGACATAATTAATTCGGTACAAACGCACGATAAGCAAGTTTCAGAGATTTACCTACAACTCTTATATGAAATGGGTTTTAATAATATGTGTTTATGCTATATAAAAGATGGAATGTTTGATCAAATTGTGCCAATCGCTTGACACCAAGATGGTAATAAGTACAAACAAAAACACTGCATACACATCTTACAGAAAATCTTTCACTTACTTGTATAATATCCAATATAAACATGCTGCGTTTTTATACATATCATTCCATACATACCAGACAATCACGAGAATATCTTCAATCTATAGAGTTAGTCCTCAAATAAGTTCTAACTACACCTTCCTACTAGTTACCAAATAAATTATACGAACGATGATCAACTCAACATCAATAAATCAAATAAATACCCTAATCTAAGTTTTGCTAGAGATCAAGTATAATGTTGTAAATTTTTCCCTAGAACGTCGTTTTAACTTAGAAATATATGTATGCTTGAGGATTCCTGATGTAATGAGTTGTAAGAGTCCTTGCAATTCTCTATCTCATAAAGCAAGATAATATTACCACCCTCTGATGTCAAATTAGAAAAAAAAATGTATATTATCAGTTTAACTCAGATGTGTATAAGCCTTTAGGACCCTTAATATTGTGGTATTCATTGTTGTCCAAGACAATAGATATCTTATGCATGTCTGCTGTGGTGTACGCTTGTAGGTATGTAGGTTGGTCGTCCAGCTAGGTAGCCTATAGCTAGGACTGAATATCCAGGGGCTGTGTCAGTACCTGGGACTGAGGGGAAATATCTCAGTCAGGAGTGCCGGTCGCTGGGACCTTCAGAATATAGGACGCGCTAGAGCTCAGTCAGGAGTGCCGGTCGCTGGGACCTTCAGAATATAGGACGCGCTAGAGCTCAGTCAGGAGATTGGCTAACATCGTTGTTGCAGCAACTGTATAATTGGATGAGCGTAGCGAGCGAAGCGAGCGAAGCGAAGATTCCATTTCACTACACTGGAGAAAAAAATCCGGAATGTTTTTTTTTTTTTCTTTCTTTCTGTATTTTTGTGTGTCTGTTAACACGATTCCGGCTAAACCGATACTCCGATTGCGATGAAATTTCATGGAGGCCTTCGAAATCTCTGAACTTAGAACTGCCACGTTTTTGGGCGCAATCGGGAAATTTTTTCTCATAAAAAACGCAATTTTACGATTTTTTTCGATTTTTAAAAACTTTCTTCGACTTATAACACCTACATGCTTTAACCGATTGTAATGATTTTTTCACAGAACCTTAATTTCATGAATTAAGATATTCGTGCGAAATTTGAGCGTAATCGAAAAATTATTTCTCATGAAAATCGAAATTTTACGTTTTTTTTCTATTTTAAAACAATTCTTTGACTTATAACACCTATATGCTTTATCCTATTGCAATAATTTTTTCACAGAACCTTAATTTTATAAATTCATATATTTGTGTAAAATTTGTGCGCAATCGAATAATTATTTCTTATGAAAATTTCAATATTACGATTTTTTTCTTTTTTTAAATTACAATTAATTAAAAAATTTAAAATTTAAGTTAATTTTTCATTTAATTTAATTTAATTTAATTTAAAAAAAAATCTTCAACTTAGTAATGATTTTTTCACAGAACAACAGAAAATCCGCATAACACATGGCAGCTCAATGCACCAATTACGCTCATCCAACAACGCGGCGGGACTTAAGCGTTTTCCTAGTGGTATAATAATATATAATTAATTAATTTCCATTAATTTCCAAAATCATTCACACTTTGAGACGAAATGTGTTTAAACCCGGAAAGAAACGTCCAGTGATGAATGGTAAATATAATTTCTTATCGCTAAAGAGCGTCCAAGAAGGAGAATTGGAAGGAAACACCGAATGAACTTTATGGTTGAGTCCCTGGCAATGCTCTTACTAATTCACACGTTCACAGCTCCAACGAGTGAGTTGTATAGTTGTCCACAGCGATAACAGCTGACTGATTGCAAATACCAAATCAATAAGCCAGGTGCATGTGACCTAGTTTATACACATTTCATAGTTTGTACATGCTAGCAGAGTGGGTGAGATAGACAAAGACCTCTCATAATAATATTTTATGCTCTAAAATAAATTCTACACTATTCTTCTGTCAGTAGGCCTACTTTACTTTGACTGGCTATTGACTTTTAAGTATAAATATATCAGCATCTAACATAGACTGTTCAGATTAATTCATCACTTGGCAGGTACATGGAAAAGATTATGTGAGCTTGTCAACGTATTCACAATATATCTCAAACTGAATAATACATAAACTAAAATAAGTATACCTGCATGTGGTCCATTTGTTCCACATGTTTTTAAACATCTGAGCTTTCTCGCCAGTTTTAATTACATAATTTTAGAAGTGGATTAATTGAATTTGATTCTACCTAAATGATATCTAGAGAATGTTGAATGTAGTTCCTAACACTTATCAGATAGATTACGTAAATATATGCAGCAGAATATACAACGTACACTCGTTTTCCTATATTTCTCAAATCTCACAGCAAACATTTAAACCCTAAAAGATGGAAATAAGACTAAGAGGGAAACGTTTCAGTTTTGTTTATTGTGATAATCGCTCATATTACAATTTATCTTCTGGAAATAGGAATCTTGTCATGGAATGTAAAACGGCGACTATTTATTTCGTTGATAAAGATTATTATTTAAAAATATGGTTTTCTTATGGAAACCGAGAATATCATAAGAGAATACCAAAATAAAATTATAATGTCCGAATGTTTGAGGAATAACAGATCGTCTTCACTATTGGAAATATCAAGAAAGTATATGTATCTCTACATGATAGCGGAAGTAGCATTTGATCGGTTGTTCAAGTTTTTGTTACAGGTTGCATAGAAACAGTGCAGTAGGAATACAAGCAACATACATGCAGTCCAGCAACTGGCGTGCATAATTACAACAGTAGAAAAAGATACTCTCAAGAAGGGTAACAACATCACCTAGATGTTGCGTCGTCAGTAGCAGTAGCAGTAGCAGTAGCAGTAGCAGTAGCAGTAGCAGTAGCAGTAGCAGTAAGCAGTAGCAGTAGCAGTAGCAGTAGCAGTAGCAGTAGCAGTAGCAGTAGCTGTAGCAGTAGCAGTAGCAGTAGCAGTAGCAGTAGCGGTTTCTACCTAATTGTTTATTATTGATTGTTATTTTAATCACTAAAACCATGTTAATAACATTTTGGGTTAATGAATCTTGAAAAAGACTCGTCAACAGTTTGTGGAAACTTTATGCTAAGATTTGTTCTACATGTATATTTTCATAAATGCTTTGTATTGGATGTATGTTTAATGTATTCTACAAATGTGTGCGTGTGCGTGTGTGAGTTCGAGAGGCCCGGTAAAATTGTGTATGAAGTGTACGACCAGATTCTGAGTATGAGCACAGCACTTTTTAACAGACTATAAATCTTTGGTGTATTTTTGTGGTCGTTGGTTATTTTTCCATCTTTTCTGCCAACTGGTGTTTTCTTCCACGAGGTCGTCTCGCGTAGGGCGCATGGGATTAGGGGGGTCCTGAGCCTAAAACCCCAAAAACTTCCTCCGAGTCAAAGCCCTGTTATCTTGGTCCTCAAGAGGGTATTAACGCTGGTCCCTTGCAACCAGAGATAGCGCGGCTCTCAATTATTTCTGCTATCTCTTTTCAAGTTGTTCGATCTGCTCAAAGTTTGGAACTTCAGCGACGTAACCAACGAAATTCTACCTCTAGCAAACATTAATTATTTTATAGGCAATTTCAAGCTGAACCTTCGGGGGTGAGCCAGAGTGGTGGGAGGGGGTCAAGTTGGAAAATGGTTGCCGCAAACCCTTCCAAAAACAGAGAACACTAAGATAAAAACTAATCAAATATGCTTATTTCTGGTTGAGAAAAATATCAAATTTTAAGATCAAGACATATTTAATGTTTGTACGAAAAAAGTTTAAAAAATTCTCTTTTCGTAGTATTTTTTAGTATAAAAATCGATTAAGCAAAAGTCTGTTTATATTTTGAGAGGTGTATTTTCTCCGCCGTGAGCAATTTATTACTCATTTAATATCTTGTCTTAAATATATTGTTCTGTAATTTACGTTAGATTGTGTCTTACCAGCATTATTTAAGTTTTTACAATATTTATATAAAAATAAAAATCTATTTTTTTTATTTTTCCCCGTGCATGCATGTTTTGATTGTTCTTCTTGGTAGCACGTGGCAACATCCTTAGGATCGGAGCGTACATCTGAGGTTAAGGGTAAGCATAATGGAAAGAAATTTGAAATTATCTAGACTCCGCCCACTCCAGAACTGTTTCTAACATTACTAGCCAATGAGAATCTCGTATTTCTTACTTACAACCCTCCCCTTACATTCACCCCTCCCTACACCTTTCAGTTCGCAACCCCAAACTTATTCAATATGGCTGTCGCAAGGAAGATCAAACTGCACTGCTAAAAGTACGTATGGTTTTATTTTTCTGCAGCGAACCCCATTAGGAAGACGGTAAAACCTGGCAGGGCTGCATTCTTTGCTAAGCAGGTTGATCTAAGGAGTGAATACTCCCTGGACCTGCACACGAATACGAAGCATTTCACAAACTCCGGACAGATAAAACGCGAGGGAAAACACACGACGAATAATATTGATTGGGGAGGAAAGCAATTGTAACGCGATCTTAATAATGTGATGTATTCTTTTTAACTACGCTTTTTTTCACCCCTCATAATTTATTTGTTTTTTATTTCCGAGTAAAAAATAAGTATCATTTGATTTTTTACGGTATTTTTTTTCATAAACATTAAACTGTAAATTAATTATTTTGTCATGAACAATATTATTTTGTGCTTTTCCAAGTTCCAAGTTTTCCAAACAGGTTTTGTATTTTATATTTATTAAAGAAATACCAATATTTTTACCTATGTGCCCAAAATGTGTACTAAAAATTATTTGAAATTTTTTCAACAATATAAACCATATTATTCTATATGAATTTATATTGTATTTTTTTTTAGCTTTTTGTATTCACTTCGTAAAACCGTAATCGTATTAAAATTCCTCCCCCTGATTACAGTATAATGTGCTCTTTGAGATAGATGCATACTATGAATCTAATAACAATCTCAAACTTACTGATAAAATTGTAAACGAATAATCTTATTAAAGTATGCCTTAGCATTTATTGTTAATTGCTATAATATTACCAACTAAGAATATAAAATAACGCATGGTTTTTCATACACTGTATAGAAGATTTTCAAACTTCAGTGAGAATAAGTTTAAATGTCGATTATATTCTAACAACATAGACAGTCTCAAATAGATTGCAGGTAGTGGTAGCTTCTTCCTGTCCTCGCAGGCCTAGTAGGTAACCCTTACAGTTCGTGTTCCTGCATGTTCCAGGGGCGTCCCGGGGCGAGACAACCGTGCCTGGAGCCTGGAGCCTCGTACGACCACCGGGACCTGACAATCGCATTACATCAGACACCCACTCTCCACGCGGAGAATATACCTGGCGTTCCAATACCAGTACTAGCTGTGCATCAGGCTGCTTTGTGGACTGCCATGTCCACACACGTCAGCATAAGAGAATCCAACTCGATATTACGGAGACCTAGAGTTTAGCTCATGAGTATAACGAGTTAACTTCCATTGGAAATCCTTAAAAAAATGTTAACATTTAAAAGCAATACAATGTATATTTAAATTTTATTTAACAATTATTATTACATTCCCTGACAACTTCTCTCACACTCTTTACTTACTGTTGGTTAACCGAAGAGATTAGCAAGTTCCCTATGCGAACCATGATTGTACGAATCACTACAATAATATGTGGTCTTCTTATCAAATATTATTCAAACATGGACACATATTTGTTAAAGGGGTATTTAACCTCTAAACTCAAAAAATATATTTCATTCAGGCTAACTAGTAATGAATTTAGCAATCAACAGAAAAATTATTGGGGCCACCATGACCTCCCAAAAAATTGTCAAACATGACATTTTTCGAGCTAGGTCCCATCGGCAAAAATCTCCCATAAGAAATAACATGGGGACGATATTTATGCCCCGTGACCTTGGAGGATTTTGATCTAAAAAAATATTGGCCATTATTGAGGCACTCTACAGCCTTTTCTGTAAACTCTCTATATTTTGTTTTGTAATTTGGGCAAATAATTCGGTCAAAATGGACTGATTGCCAAGATGGGATGTGATTTTGGAATGCATATTTTGGCGTGTTTGAAGGTATATTTGGGCACAGTTTCAAGACACGATGTAAAAAATTGGCATTTTAGATTGGTACCATGCTCTAGTATCTATGTAGACCAAAAAAGAAACAGATTAAAGCCGATTTAAGAAATTTCCCAAAACACCAATTTTCGCAAAAATCTTGATAAAAAAAAATTGAAAAATTCGTGTTAAATCACAGTTACAAGATATCATTTTTTAAACTGTCATTTTAGTGTAGTATTGTGCTATAGATCATGTGGTAAAAAATATTTTTTTTGAGTTAAGAGCCCCTTTAATGAAACCCACAGCTTCAGTTAGTTGATCATACAATTTACGAGAAAACATGAAACGCCTGTGTAAGGTCCTACAAAACACAATACAATGTAAAGTGTGATTCGTACCTTGTTTTTTGAAGTGTACCTTACTGAACGACAGTGTATAATTTTAAATTCTTGATTAAATCAATTATGGAACAGAAAAGTTAAGTATTATTATATCAATTCATTGTATCACTATACCACAGAACTACAGTACTGTTAGATTGTTATTATTATATCGAGGCACTTTTTTAATAATAACATTATGAAAACTTACTATTACGAATTCGTTGAAAACTAATTGTTAACATGTAATACATACAAATATAATACACTGATGAAAGAAGACAAAAATCATATAATAATACATTGTCTTTATTTGCAGAACACACTAACATTGAACAAGACGGACAGGCTATATTATTTACAGTATTAAAAGTTACCGTGTTAAATAACTTTACAACAAGCACAAATGTAATAAATTTAACAGAATCACTTATTACTGTGGAAAAAAAACGATCAAATAAATACGAAAAGTTTTAGAGTAAAAATTTATAATACTAAAGTTAAGTTGATAGGTGACTTAGGTTAAATCTATTACAATACATAAAGAATATAATCGTAAAATATCAATCAAATCGAAAAAATATATTTTAATTTAAAGATCGTCTATAGAATTTTATACATATCTTGAAGGTGATACAAATAAGCGTAACTGAGAAGTTCCGAACAATATAAATAAAATAACTCATAAATAAATAGTGACTAAGCAATCGAGCACAGAGAAATTACCCACAATATAATAATATATAAGTTATGTAATAATAATTCGTCAAGTGATAATATTCACGTGAGGCTTCATGACTGTGCGCTGCGCAGAATTGTGGTTTTGATATGTATGGGGGAGTTTGATTTTTTTCGTCCAAGAGCTAAATGTAATATAATAACGCAGAGCAGCTGCAAATAGCGACCAGCATCAAATAATGTTCAAACTTCACTCATAACCAGAAATTATGCCCAGGGCTAAATAAAATAGGAATATTCGCGTTAACTATGAGCTTACCTTTTTCCTTTCTACTGGGACGCAACAGCTTTTAGTCAACATTTCATAAAGTTGGCTTGAATTAGGCCCTCAGTCCTGCAAACTTGGTTGCGGATGCCAAATCAATTTTACAGAAGCATTTGGTCAAATGTAATGCTTTTAATGTTTGTGATATCAAAGGTGAATATTATCTACGGCTAAAACTTGAAAACTAATTTCACAGCGCATTGTTGTGTGAACGAAATCTAGCTTGATTATATGCTAGGCCTGTAACGTGTCATAAAATGTAGGTATTTTTTATTATCTACCATGGTAGCCATCAACATTTAACTATTTGGGATTTGAAATAAAATGAAAAAAAATCGGAGTGGTTTATATTTTATTTTTTAGGAAGCAAATGTCCCCTCTGTCCCTCTATGCGTGAGTCACGTCTCACGATTTAAACCGAACATGTCTTCGTTTTGATAAGCTGAGAGTGACACAGAATATTTTTAATGGCTCTGGGGGGGGGGGGGGGGGATTACCCCCCATAATGTACCCCCTCACCAGACATATACTTTGATATTATTCACATATTATTATGAAGGCTAGTGCGAACGTGTTTTCTTAATTCCTATTGCTTGTAAACGTGTAAATTATTTGTAAGCCAGTATATAAAACATATAATACAAGTTCCTTGACCTGCAGTGTTCTTGACAGATGATGTTTGTGCTTGCGCCCCACCATGGCTACTTCTGGGGGGTTGACGACAACCACCTTACACCCTAACAAGCAGGAACCCGGTCTTTCTGTTACTATCTACTCACGTATACCCAAGTTCTCAACGAGGGAGCGTAGCTACCTAATCATGGTGGCCTCGGGGCATGATGGTTCCTCCCTTGTCCTGGCGGAGGTATACCAGGTGAGGGACTTCAATCTTTCTCAGGGGCTAGCTTTATAAATAAATAAAGTAATGTTTATATGAGAATTCGACGCCTGATTTTACAGTCTCCTTAAAATATTAAATTTTTGTTATTAATAAAAAGCGGTGTTAAAAACCGCAGGGAATGTGTTTATATATGTGAAGAGTGGAATAGTGTATAGCAGGCTTAGCTTGCCTTTGAATCCTTCAATAAGCCACATGCGAGCCCCAGCTGCTCGAGAAGCAACCGCACTCTGCACACCATACACCTTATAATTAACAGCAACATCAATGGGGCCTTAGAGAATCTTTGAAACCCAAGGAGTTACATACATACAGCGCGCATTCAACCGTCGGCTTTTCTGTAACATTATGCCTGCCTTTATGATAATATACGTCAACATCTTAAAGTGTCAAACGACGACTAACTAAGATGTGCTGTTGAACTAGAGATAATGAGAGATGACAGATATCTAATTAATTAGGGTTTTAATTAACATGGAGGCCTAACCCGACAATATGGGGTTGTTAGTTCTAAGAGCGTATTGCGGAATAATCAATTACGCGCACAGTACAATGCCTGCGGTCTTATGAGATCGTAAGGAGGAATTCTAGACATGCTGGGAACAGACATTTATTGCGACTACTTGTGAGCATCATTTCGGAATGTGATTCTGCCGACTTATTTAAAATAATATTAGGAAAGTTTACATTGTTTGTTACCAATATGGAGTGTATTTGAGTAACATACACCCACACGCTATATGCAACCATGTGAGAAACATTCGATTGCCGTGAAACTCATTGGTCGCCACTGTATTTTAAGATATTTGTGTGAAATCTCTGAAAAGTCACTTGCAATGCGTGTCACTTCGCTCATTTGCTTCACACTCAATACTAGGTTCGTAATTACGTTCCTACATAAGTAAGACAGAGAACGTCAAGTAATGATAGTTCACCGCTAAGAGGAATCACCGATATCTACAACAGAACTCTCAGAACCATACTCGGTAGTGATTACCTGCCTTCAACCATAATGTTTTAGTGTGGTTCAATTCCGTCACTATCAAGAACAGTATATTAATTGACACGCTGATGCTGTCCGTACCTAATAGGCCTAAGTTTTTACGTCTAAGTTTTGGTAGCATCTAATATCGGGAAGTATCTTTCAGCGATTATTTTTTCTTTATTTAATAATTTCTGCAAACGTCTCATCTGTCTTGCTTACTCTATCCTACAACAATCTCACAGAAAAATTTAAAATTCTTTATCATTCATGTTTAAACATAAAATATTGTATTATCTTTTTCTTAGTGAATTTTCTTTTACCTTTCCACTTGGTTTATGAATGTATTTTGTAATTCGTATTTTTGTGTAATGTGTTTTGTGTATTGTTTATATTGATGTTACTGCGATAACTTTGTATTATACCCATGTTAACTGTACTGTGCACTATGTATGCATCAATGGAGTGAAATAAAATAAAATCAAATAATAATACCACTAGTTCTTGGAAGAAATAATACGATTCTCCTATCGGTTGTTTAGCATCCATCTTATGGTGTGACGATAGAGGAGGCTCACGATTGTCTTAGGTTTATTCCCTTCACAACAACAACAACTCTATAATACCTAGTTGTGCTGTGCTGGTAAACGATGTTTCCGACTCTAGAAGAAATGACTCATGTTGTGCACGGCGCAATGTTGCATGGTACAAGGAAACATTCATAGCTAATGGTGTGTTTTGTTGTTGAGTGCCATACACTACGTCCACTATTCTAGGAATATTTCTGAATTCTTGCGTCGTTGATTTTATAATAAAAGTGCTATCCACGAATTTTTTTCAAATAAAAATGCAGTGAAAAAAAACTTGTACAAATTATCACGCAACACATGATTCCGATAAATTTGAATTGCTCAATAAATTTAATAGGACTATGCAGCAATTTTAAAATACATAATGAATAAAAACTGTGTATTATTGTAAATCTATTTATTATTTCAATAGAGTTTATATTAGTAGTAAATCCTAAGCCCGGTATTGAAACTATATTATTGAATTCGATCATGCAAACATGTTAAGTAACTAAACAGGAAGTTTCAAATTTCATTTCGTTTGACCATCAAATATAATCATTTCAGATAATAAGTTAGTCGGACACAAATAAACCATGTATAAAACTTGTGAAATAATGCTAACTGTGAAAATGTATCATCTCTTGACAATTTAATAAAAAACAAAACGAAATATTAATTATTGTCCGTTTGATTGCGTGTGTGAAAGATGCTGCAGTACAAGCCAAGCGGTTCTCTAACATTCCTGGGCGTCGATGTGAGAAACACGTGTTAACAGTATGCAAGACGTAGTGCAACCAAGTTATAGACTATACTGAATATAAGTGAAACCTGGCGCTACTGGGAACATTAAAACATTCTTTTCTGATAGGGCACACGGTGAACATTGCCACTTCAAAATGTTTTTAAATTGCAACTACACAAACAGAGAGATTATCTTTTCTGTTTGGCGGTAAACATTATTTAGTAAAATATTAACTATAAATTATCTATAAAAGTCTTATAAAATATAATTGTTAAATATTCAATGCTTTTTCTTTGGCAATAATTAAAAAAAAAAAAAAACAGATTAACATTGACCGAAACTCAGCCATCTACATCAAATGTTCTGCTTGGTGACATTTTGCCGCGTACCCGACCAGAAAAGTTTGCTTGAATTATTTTCATATTATTCTAATAGCACCAGGTTTTAATTCAATCCACTATAATTTTTAATTATAGTTACATATACGAGGTAATTCTAATATCAAGTGAAAGTCAATAACCAATATCAACAATCAACAATTGGGCCAGTATATTATTAACAAGCGAAGCTATAAGTCTCATGGAGATTACGCCTGATGCTAGCTCGTCGAAGGAAGGTATTTACTAAATGCCTAACAAAATAATTAAATAATCGCCAGTGATATTTCACTCACAATATCTTATTGAAATTTGTAATTTAACATTATTTACTTTTTGGTGTATCGCTTAAAATATTTAATTTTTTTTCGTCAACTCAAATGCAATTTAAACTTGTGATAGAAGATGAAATAAAATAAATTATAGCACGATTGATTTCAACTAAAGCAATACGGTTTTCACACGATCTTGGCGCTATATTTAAATAATAATATAAGTTAAAAGTGAATTATTTCTAACGGGTTTTACTACCAAACGTTGTTAGTTTAAAAAGTATTAATCGACACTTGAATCTCCCACTTGACACAATAACAACGTCTTTCCTACCACGAAACCGAAATCCAACTGAAAGTCTTACTAGTGTGGTGCCAGCAAGCCGAGACGCAATACTCAATGACCACCTATGTTAATAAGTTGATTTTCTCACAGAACGACTATGAGAAAAGGTCAGTACCAGTAGCTACTCTAGCCTCTTGCTCTGAATGTAGCATGTGCGGCCGGCGTCTGACCTGTTCCTGGCCATCAGGTGGAACTGGACTGACCAGCGACCAGTGACCAGCGACCAGTGACCAGTGGTGGGAAGGTAAGTTAGTTGCAAGGGAAGAACTTACGCACTCTTAGAAGGGTTGTAAAAATACGTTTTCAAATTTAAACCAATAACCCTTGAATGTCGCGCGTTCAGTAACAACTACTATAGATCACGACATACTCGACGCTAGGGAAGGTTTTATTCTCGTCTCTTGCGGAACACGGGATCTTGGCTTCTCGGGGTTACCTAAGATGGTGGATGAATTCCGACCAACCCTTTTACAAACTGTTATTTGGCGATCAAGCTATTTAAAAAATATTGGCCATTATTGACGTACTCTACACTCTACAGCCTTTTCTGTAAATTCTCTATATTTTGTTTTGTAATTTGGGAAAGTGGTTCGGTCAAAATATGCTTATTACCAAGATGGGGTGTGATTTTGAAATGCATATTTTTGCGCGTTTGAAAGTATATTTGTGCACAGTTTCAAGACACAATGTTATAAAGGGGCATTCTAGATTGGTACGATGCTCTAGTATCTATGTGGAACAAAAATATGGCAGGTTAAAGCCGATTTAAGAAAATTTTCAAAACACCAATTTCCGCAAATTTCTGGATTAAAAAAATGAAAAATTGGTGTTAAATCCCAGTAACAAGATATATGTTTTTATACTGTCAATTAAGTGTAGTATTATGCTATAGATTATGTGGTAAAATATCTGTTTTGAGGTAATAGCCTCTTTAACTTGATCGGCCTCCAATTTTCACCCCCTAAAAACCCCTATAATGAGCGTAACATAGCGGCTTGATATGGCTTATTCAAAGTCATTGACGTATCTAGAAAATCGTAGGAAGGGGAGAGGTTCTATAAGTCAAAGTTTTGAATGACCGAGCTTCTATGTAGCGGGGGCCGGGGCTTGGCTCTCGTAGTTTTTATAAAGAGCAATACAAAGCAATTAACTACTTTAAAAGCTTCACCATGGTGTAACAATATTATTATTAAAGATAAATTATAACATTGACGGGATGTTTCGTCGCGTCGTGGTGGTGAATAATTCATTATTCCTTACTTCCCGACGTAGCGTCATCACTGTGGATGACATTTTCAAGGGACTGCTGTTCTTTCGTTTGTTTGCCTCTGTTGCAAACGTTCACTTCTTCTTGGAACTGCCAGGATGGCATTATCAATATTATTATCAATATTATCTTTCAGATTTGACAGCGACATTGCAGTCTTCTGTTGGATTTATGTCATTGAAGTCAACAATCAGGCAATATGGAAAGTGCGCGAATCCTTAAGTGCGCGAAACGTGAAGTGAGCGAATTTTAAGTGCGCGAAACGCAAAGTGAGCGAAAACTTTCGCTCAGTGTCCTTTTCGCGCACTATGCTTTTCGCTCATGTCCTTTTCGCTCACTTTACTATTCGCGCAGTTAAGAATTCGCGCAGTGTCCAGTTTCGGGGTTTAGTGTAGTATTCTCCGGTCCGAAAACATTAAGTAGTTAGGCAAGCAAGCACGCTGCAGATGGCGCGCGACACGAGGAAGAGCGGGCTTGCGATGACATATTCCCCGCTCGGCTTCGGGGGATCAGATTTCGTGCTGTGTAGTTGTTAGTAAAACAAGAAAAATCATGGCGATTCCGATAATTTGAATGCTAAATCTCAGACTTACTTATTTCCCGTCCGCTTCACGACGTATAAGTATGAAAGTGTGTTTCCTACTGAAATGTGATCCCCCCCCGTTTCCAATTAATCGAAGTATTCATATAGTCGTACGCACCATTTTATCTGACTAGCATTTTCAGTTGTATAATTTCAAACTAGGAAGCTTCGCAAACGCTTTTTCAGGCGCGTTGTTGGATGAACGTAATTTTTTTAGACGAAAAAAGGCGTAAATTGCGATTTTCATGAAAACTAATTTTCGATTGCGCTCAAATTTCAAACCAATATATTAATTCATAGAAATTAGGTTCTTTTAAAACATCGTTACAATCGGATAAAGCATGAAGGTGTTATAAGTCGAATAATGGTAAAATAAAAAAATAAAAAAAACGTAAAATTGCGTTTTTCATGAAAAATTATTTTTTTATTGCGCTCAAATTTAAACACGAATAAATAAAATCATAAAATTAAGGTTCTGCGAAAAAAATCATTACAATCGGATAAAGCATGTAGGCGTTGTAAGTCAAAAATTTTTAATAAATTGAACAAATCGTAAAATTGCGATTTTCATAAAAAATATTTTTCGATTGCGCTCAAATTTCACACGAAATATTAATTCATAAAATTAAGGTGCTGTAAAAAAATCTTTACCGATCGGATAAAGCATGTAGGTGTTATATTAAAAAAATTTGAAACTATATAACAGGTAGTTACTTTACACATATAAATCATTAGACTTTTAAACTGTTAATACTGACTTTTTTTTAAAAAAATGTGATATTTCGACTATTTTTCAGCACTCTTTATCAAACAATACAACAAATATCAAACCACAACAAAAAAGACAAATAAACTTCAAAAAAGACGCTCAATCCTTGCACATGAGTCTAATTCCACAACACGGAAATCAAGGAAGCGGGTTTTGATTTCAAGTGTGGCCAAATACAATCAGTGTGCCGAGTGTCAATTATCCAGCCATTTGGAAGAGTTTCTGTCCTTCAATTTCATCACTGATCAATAGTTTAATTTCATCCCCCAAACTGTCCAACATATCAATTTAATGTTCTGGTTTTTATTTTTTATTCTAAAAAAACATTTTTGTTAATAATTTGATACTAATAGGCCTGCACAGCCTGCAGCCATATTTATAATTTTTGTGAAATGTTTTTTTGTCTTGTTTTTTTGTTGTATTGTTTTATTAAGACTGCTGAAAAGTAGTCGAAATATCCATTTTTAAAAATAAAAATCAGTGTTAACAGTGAAAAGTCTAATGATTGAAAAAAGGTGTTATAAGTCCCAAGAATGTTTTAGAAATAAAAATAAAATCGTAAAATTGCGATTTTTATATGAATTACTTTTTGATTGCGCTCAAAAATTTTAAACAATTTAAAAAATTCATAAACTTAAGGTCCTGTGAAAAAATCGTTACAACCAAATGAAGACATGTAGGGGTTATTAGTCGAAGAAATATTTTAAAAATCGAAAAAATCGTAAAATTGCGATTTAATGAGAAATTATTTATTGATTGCGCTCAAAAACGTTGCAGTTCTAAGTTTAGAGATTCGAAGGCCTCAATAAATTTTTATCGCAATTGGAGTATCGGTTTAGCCGAAATCGTGTTAACAAACATACAAAAATACAAAACCAAAACAGAAACAAAAACAAAAAAAACAAACATTCCGGATTTTTTCTCCAGTGTAGTGAAACGGAATCTTCGCTACGCTCATACAATAAAAATAATATATATTGTGATCATTTTGTGGATATGCCACTATTTTAGGAAGTAGATTCACGTTGCTATAATCGTTTTCCTACAACTAGGAAAACGCTTAAGTCCCGCCGCGTTGTTGGATGAGCGTAAATGTGCATTGAGCTGCCATGTGTTATGCGGATTTTCTGTTGTTCTGTGAAAAAATCATTACCAAGTTGAAAATTTTTAAAATTAAATAAAAAATTAACGTTAATTTTAATTTTTTTAATAAATCGTAATTTTAAAAAAGGAAAAATTGTTAAAGGGGTATTGAAATTTTCATAAGAAAAAATTTTTTGATTGCGCACAAATTTTACACGAATATATTAATTCATAAAATTAAGGTTCTGTGGAAAAAATCATTTCAATCCGATAAAGCATGTAGGAGTTTTAAGCCAAAGAAATTTTAAAAAATCGAAAAAAGTCGTAAATTGCGATTTTTGGATGAGCGAAGCGAAGACTTCAATTTCACCGACCCCCCAAAAAAATTTAGCTCGGGTGTTTTTTTTTTTTTTTTTTTTTTTTTTTTTTTTTTTTTTTTTTTTTTTTGTTTTTTGTCTTTTTTTTTGCTCTCTACCGGGCAAACGGCATATGCGATCTGGGTGAAAATTTGACAGGCCCTTCGAAATCCCCTGAACTTAGACTTGCATTTTTGGGTACAAATCGAAGAAATATTTTTCAAAGAATATCGTACTTTTACGATTTTTTTCGATTTTTTGGGCGATATTTTCGTGGCCATTTGGGCCAATTCTGACCAAACGGGTGAAGCTAAAACGTTTATATTATACATGGACATTAAGGGTTTTGGTGATTTAAATACATTTTGAAAAAAAAACTTGAAAAAGTTAGCCAGAATTATAGAAATAAAGCTTTTAATATAAGATTTTTTGGGTTTTTGTACGATATTTTCGTGCCATTTGGGCCAATTCTGACCAAACGGGTGGGGGTTTCAACGTTCATATTATACAGGACATTAAGGTTATGGTGATGTAATACCTTTTGAAAGAAAAAGTTGAAAAAGTTAGCCAGAATCCATAGAAAGAAAGCTTTTAATATAAGTTTTTACGGTTAATAATACCAATTGACAAAACAAAAGAAACTTTACAAAAATTCACCTACAATGCGTAGGCAGCAAAACAAAGCACTTGCAAAAGTAAAGATTCCCAATCAAACTTTAAACTTTAAAAGCTCATCCATCAACGCGGCGGGACTTTAGCGTTTTTTCCCAGTCGTAAATAATAGTTTTTTGATAACGCATAAATTTCACATGAATTATCAATTCATGAAATAAAGTTCTGTGAAAAAATCATTACAATCGGACAAAACATGTTGGTGTTGTAAGTCGAAGAAAATTTTTTAAAAATCGAAAAAAATCGTAAAATTGCGATTTTCATGAGAAATAATTTTCCGATTGTGCTCAAAAACGTGGCAGTTTTAAGTTCATAAATTTCAAAGCCCTCCAGAAAATTTCATCGCAATTGAAGTATCGGTTTAGCCGGAATCGTGTTAACAAACAGACAAAAATACAAAAAAACATTTCTGATTTTTTTCTCCAATGTAGTGCATTGGAATCTTCGCTTCGCTCATCCAATTAAGGTTCTCTTAAAGGGGCTAAAAACCCCCAAAATTATTTTTTACCACGTGATCTATAGCACAATAATACACTTAAATGACCGTTTAAAAAATTAAATCTTGTTCCTGTGATTTAACACGAATTTTTTAATTTTTTTGATCCAGAAATTGGCGAAAATTGGTGTTTTAGAAAATTTCCTAGATCGGCTTTAACCTGCTTCTTTTTTGGTCCACATAGATACTAGAGCATAGTACCAATCTAAAATGCCCCTTTATAACATCGTGTCATGAAACTGTGCCCAAATATACCCTCAAACACGCAAAAATATGCATTCCAAAATCACACCCCATCTTAGTAATCAGCATATTTTGACCGAACTACTTGCCCAAATTACAAAACAAAATATAGAGAATTTACAAAAAAGGCTGTCGAGTACGTCAATAATGGCCAATATATTTTTGGATCAAAATCCTCCAAGGTCACGGGGCATAAAGATCGTCCCCATGTTATTTCTTATGGGAGATTTTTCCGATGGTACCTAGCTCGAAAAATGTCATGTTTGACAATTTTTTGGGAGGTCATGGTGGCCCCAATAATTTTTCTGTTAATTGCTAAACTCATTACTAGTTAGCCCGAATGAAATACATTTTCTGAGTTTAGCGGTTAAATACCCCTTTAAACACATGTAATAAGATTTAAAACTTATTTAAACAATATTGACTGTTTTTGTAAATTTTTACTTTAAATTCTTAAAATATTAACTTCGTATACAATGACAGGAATTAAGTTACATTTTCATGAAATCAGTGCAGAGAAAAAAAACATTTAAAAAATATTTATATAATCAACTCGCTACAAAAAAAATTGTAAAATTGTTGGATGAGCGAAGCGAAGACTTCAATTTCACTGACCCCCCAAAAAATTTAGCTCGGGTGTTTTTTTTTTTTTTTTTTTTTTGTTTGTTTTTCCGTCTGTTTGTTCGCTCTCTACCGGGCAAACGGCATATGCGATCTTGATGAAAATTTGACAGGACCTTCAAAATCTCTAAACTTAGACTTGCCACGTTTTTGGGTACAATCGAAGAAATATTTCTCATGAATATCGTACTTTTACGATTTTTTTTTTATTTTTTGTGCGATATTTTCGTGCCATTTGGGCCAATTCTGACCAAACGGGTGGGGCTACAACGTTCATATTATACATGGACATTAAGGTTATGGTGATGTAGTACCTTTTGAAAGAAAAAGTTGAAAAAGTTTGCCAGAATACATAGAAATAAGTCTTTTAATATAAGTTTTTTAAGGTAAATAATACCAATTGACAAGAAACAAAAGAAACTTGACAACATTCACCTACAATGCGTTGGCAGCAAAACAAAGCACTTGCAAAAGTAAAGATATCCCACACAAACTAAAAACTTTAAAAAGCTCATCCATCAACGCGGCGGGACTTTAGCGTTTTCCTAGTAATAAAAAGTACTAGGCTTTAAAAAGCATTAATATAACTAGGAAACTTCGCAAACGCTTTGTTTAGTCGCGTTGATGGATGAGTTTTTTATAAGTTTTTAGTTTGCGTGGGATCTCTTTACTTTTGCAAGTCCTTTTGAACGCATTGTAGGTGATTGTTGTCAAGTTTTTTATTGTTACTCTTGTAAATTGTTTTTATAAACCTAAAAAAACTCATATTATAACCTTTATTCTATGGATTCTGGTTAACTTTATCAGTTTTTTCTTTCAAAAGGTTCTTCATCACCATAACCTCATGTCCGTGTGAAATATTAACGTTGTAGCCCCACCCTTTTGGCCAGAATCGGCCCAAATGTCACGAAAATATCGCACTAAAAATCGAAAGAAAATCGTAAAAGTACGATATTCATGAGAAATATTTCTTCGATTGTACCCAAAAAACGTGGCAAGTCTAAGTTTAGAGATTTCAAAGGTCATGGGGGGTCCAATTTTCATCAAGATCGCATATGGCGTTTGCCCGAAGAGAAACAGACAAAAAAAAGAAAAATTAACATCCGAGCTTAATTTTTTGGGGGTCGGTGAAATTGAAGTCTTCGCTTCGCTCATCCAATAAATTAATCGTATTTTTTTAAATCTCGAATTAAAACGTTAAATCCGTATGCAATGAAACAAAAAAAGTTTCATTATTGTGAAATAAAACTCGAGAAAAAACTTAAACATTATTTTAATTATGGATTTTATGGGATTTTATTTTATTTATGTATTTATAATTCAATGCCAAATTAAAGCAATTTCCCCTAAAATTTCAGCGGTAGACTTTATATGAGAGTGATCAGCACACCTTAAAGAACATGTCAGCACAACAATTAATCTCTTGCAATAAGTGGCGGAAAAATCGAATTTTTCTCTTCGTTGCTTATACACTAATTATTATTGATATCATGAAATTATTTTTGTATTTTATTAATATTTTTAATTACCATGTACTTAATTAAATTCAAACATAACTTTATAAATTATAAAATTGAATTAATAAACCAGTTTTTGTAGTGGGTACGTGAATGGCTTTTTTGGTGACCATGCGACGACCTGATGGCTTGAGGTTTACTGCACCTCCGCCAGACGTGGGGATTTACGGACCTTGGTCACTATCTACTGGTTTATATTTTCAAAGATGTTCTTGTTGATTGTTTGTAGTCATAGTAACTTGCTTATTGCAATGTTGAGCTTACTATACACTATCGGGCCATGTTTTTTATAAAAAAAAACTAAAACTGATTTGTTTGCATTGTTCTCTATCTTTCGCTTCCGTAAAATTATATATAAATTATGTGTTTTTAAATTTGAGTTTGATTTATCGGCGTAAATATACCCCAATAAAATGTATTGCCCTAACAAAACATGACCTAAAAGAAAGAACACCCATAAAATTTAGATTCGATACGTCTTTTTTGGCTTTTATATGTCCTTCTTTTGGTTTTTAAAGGTACTATTTGCCTGCCTATAACTCACTTTCAAAGTCCACCTCGCTACCTTCCCGTGGTTTGGCCTGTAAGTAGGGGAGTATGTGATTCCCCAAACTAGGGCGAGCTCTGGCCGGTTGGGGTGCGTGTTGCAAAGACAACTCTCGCACAACTTTTTATCTCACCTTTCTTCATTCACACAGCCTTACTCATAACTAGGAAAACGCTAAAGTCCCGTCGCGTTGATGGATGAGCTTTTTTAAAGTTTTTAGTTTGCGTGGGATATCTTTACTTTTGCAAGTGCTTTGTTTTTTCTGCCGACGAATTATAGGTGATTGTTCTCAAGTTTCTATTGTTTCTTGTTAATTTGTTATTATTTAACGTAAAAATCTTACATTAAAAGCTATATTTCTATGGATTCTGGCTAACCTTTTCAACATTTTTTTCAAAAGATACTACATCACCATAACCTTAATGTCATGTATAATATGAACGTTGTAGCCCCACCCGTTTGGTCAGAATTGGCCCAAATGGCACGAAAATATCGCACAATAAGTCAAAAAACGTATATTAAAAGCTTTATTTCTCTCGATTCTGGCTAACTTTTTCAACTTTTTCTTTCAGAAAGCAATACATCACCGTAACCTTAATGTCCACGTAAATTATGAACGTTGTAGCCCCACCCGCTTGATCAGAATCGGCCCAATGTCACGAAAACATCGCACAAAAAAACGAAAAAGATCGTAAAAGTACGATATTCATAAGTAATATTTCTTCGGTTGGTTTGTGTGTGTAAGTTCAGAGATTTCGAAGGTCTCCTCCAATTTTCATCAAGATCGCATATGCCATTTGCCCGGTAGAGGGCGAACAAACAGACAAAATACAAAACAAAAACAAAAAATAAAACATTGGAGCTAAATTTTTGAGGGTCGTGAAATTAAAGTCTTCGCTTTGCTTCCAACAATTACGTCGCCCACAACCAAGGAACGATCTTGCTTTTTCCGGTGCCGAATTGAGAATTTTGTGTTATCTGGGTTAGATCTAGAAAGAAGTCTACTGATGTAATCCCCATCCTGATAGTGGTTTTCGTGATTTTCTTAACGATACAATGATGCCGACAACAAATCGGCCACGACCATACCTAGGCCTATGTCTATAGTAGCGTTTGGAGAAAATATTAGCTAGCTAACAATCTGTTTGCCAATTTGTCAGCAGCTCAATATGTTTTAATTCAATTAATAAAGAAAAATATCAAATAGAGGCAGTTAAGAATATGAATTAATTAATAAAACATAGTTTCTCAATTTAGAATTAAAAACGTACACCCTGTAGTAGCGCTGTAGGATGTAAAGAAATAAAGAAAGTATTCAGGTATGTCACTCTTCAAGCTCTACTAATATCTCCGTGGCCCCTGATGCAGGTGTGACACCTGCCCGCTGTGCAAAGACGTTAGTGGGATGCCTACCCGCACGGCGCTTCTCGCTAGCTGTAAAATCGTGTTTTTGGAAAAGATAGTAACACTCGGTCTGCAGCTGTCTATTCGCTCACTTTACTTTTTCGCGCACTTAAGAATTCGCGCAGTTAAGGATTCGCTCACTTTACTTTCCCGCAATTAGCGTTTCGCGCAGTGTCCATTCGCTCACTTTACTTTTCGCTCACTTAGGATTCGCTCACTTAACGTTTCGCGCACTTAAGAATTCGCGGCAGTGTCCTTTTCGCGCACTATACTATTCGCGCAGTTAAGAATTCGCGCAATATCCATTCGCTCACTTGACGTTTCGCGCACTTAAGAATTCGCGCAGTTAAGAATTCGCTCACTTAAGAATTCGCGCACTTTCCATGTTCCCAACAATCACAACAAATAGCAGTTTAGTAAAGATTTGTTCTGTGGTCCCGGTAGCTTAATTGGTAAAGCTATGGCACGTTAAGCCGGAGGTTCTGGGTTCGAACCCCAGTCGGGGCAAACTTTTTCGACAACTGCTATGAATCAATAACTATGTCCTTAAAGCGGGCTTATGCTTAAAAACCTAATATTAATATTATTATTATTATTTGGTCTTTAAAAAAAAGCTTTATCAAAGCCTTGCAGCTGGTTCTTTTGTTTAGGATGTGTTAATTATTATTATTATTATTATTATTATTATTATTATTATTATTATTATTATTATTATTATTATTATTATTATTATTATTATTTTTTTTTTTCTTTTGTTGTTGTTTATTATTGAATTTTGTTTTGTCTCAATTTCATGCTATGGAATATTTAAATTCAATGTTGCCGTATTAAAAGAAATAATCAATGTAATTTAATTTCGTTTGTCAAGATGTATAATAATTGTAATGGAAATATCATCTCTATTGACATAGAAACTGGATTCCAAGGGATTGATTTAATGTATTACTATGTACAAATGTATAAAAAGATTTGAACCTGCAGATAAGCTGTTTTGCAGCTTTGCAGGACAATCGATTGTATCTGTAAATAAATTGTTCAATAAGGGCAACTTAAAAACTTAAAAAAATAAAAAATTATTATTATTATTATTGTTATTATTATTATTATTATTATTATTAGTTTTATTATTATTATTATTATTATTATTATTATTATTATTATTATTATTATTATTATTATCACTTAGTAATCAACGTTGTATTGCATTTGATAAGATCACTTATCAGTCATCTCAAATTATGGAATGAATAAACGATTTAAAAAAACACACCTAACCTTAACAAATTTAACATTTTTAATTACTTATCAAAAATCATAATCGAACTTGTTTTGTTTATGTGCGTTGACCGTCAGTACGTCGTGTTTATTTATTAAACGGGCGGGTGAGTGGGTGGACACCAGTCAAACCCGACATTCATTTAGCATTTATTTCCAACGCATATTGAATAAATATTTACTAGACATTTGCAAAAAGTATCATCAACTAAAATAAGTTATTACGTATACAAAAGATCACAATTTTTTTACGGAGGGAAACCTGTTATAGGGTGCAATGTATATTCCCCTCTTCAGGTGAACTATTGGTATGTTGCGGATAGGACATTTTGTGAAGGGATTTCCGAAGGGTGTTTAAGAGGACTCAATTCCTTGACTGAGGAAAACCGCGGAAAATCCTTCAGTCAGGATTGCCGGTCACGACGTCTTCCCGAATCAGAGTCGAGCGCTTAGCGTTCGAACCGACAGTGAATAATAAACTTAGGTTACACAACGTGTGATACTCAGGTTCGGGAGGTCCGGTAGTCAAATCCTAACACCGGCAATCCTGACTGAAGGATTTTACCGAGGTTTTCCTCAGTCGTTAATACGAATGCAAGGGATTGAGTCCTCTTAAACAACCCTCGGACATCCCTTCACAATTGACCTGTCCGCTACATTCCTATAGTTACACCTGAAGAGAGGCATATTGCACCCTGGGCAGGCGCACCCCGGAGAAATTAAAAAAAATTACAAATGCAAACAAGAAATCGAATGATATGTAAGGTAATTCATTTGTACCAAATAAAAATCCCTTGCCTTTTTTGTGCTTTTCATCTACATGATCATACCCCAATTAACTTTCGATGCTAATTTTAATTTGTCTTGTAGGCTTATCGTGAAAACCGAGGCTGCTCTCGCGTCTATGTATCATATTTCTTGGACGACAAGGGTCAAGTGAAGGGGGTAGAGCAACGTACTTAGGGTAAGGTCGAGAATATGGGATTCGTGTGAGGAGAAAGATCCCCCCCCCCCAACTGTTTTTTTCTGTTTTTCTTCTACTCCCACTTTTTATTTTAATGAATAAACTTAAGCAATGTCATTATTGATAAATTCTACTCAATCCCTGGAAAATGTATGATTTTGTGATTTTTCATGTCTGAAATTAAAGTAGCGCCATGACGTCTAAAGGTCCTCTGAAACAAGATGAATTTCTTGGCTATATACATACCGGACTTGAAGTAAATGTTCAGGGACTTCGAAATCCATAAAATTTATTCCCGGCACAATATTATTTGGATGAACGTAGGAAAATCTTCGATTCGACTTCCCTAAGAAAGAAAAAAACTCGAGTGTATATTTGGTTGTATGTTCACTCGACCCTATACCGGCCTAACAGGTTATAGGGTGGGGGGTTAGGGCACACATGTAGGGTGAACCTTGCATTTCATTCTAGAAGCAAGCCACTTGGCACAGTCACTCATTAGACATTGTTGATTGATTTAATTTATGTTGTCATTGTACAATAGCCGCGTAGCGCCACTAGCACAGTGGCGGACAGGGGTCGCTCAGTGACAGGTGATGTAGCATCAGACAAGAGTTCTCCTTTACTCGGTCGGCCTAAAGAGCTGAGAGGGGACTCTGTACATTCGCAATTTCAGTCTGATTACTATGAAAGTAATAACATACTCTAAATGGGTGGTTTTTAGCTTAAGCACTTTTTTAATCGAACTCTGGGGCACATTCAATCAGTTATTGACGTGCTTTAAATTCCAATAAGAGTTGCTGTTAGCTCTCACAAAGCCATATTGTTCAAAAAGTGTGTAATTTGATAATTTCGTATTTTGCATTTATTTATTCTTAAAACCTGAAACTGTTAATTAACGATTGTCAGAAATATATTTTTTGTGCCGTATTATATCAATATTTTTTCCCATTTATCCTTGCGTTATCAGTGAATAGTAACTGTTCTTCGATCTGAAATGTGTATTTAATGCCGTTTGTTGTCGCTGAAAGGTAGAACCTGTTTATTTTGATTTCCATATCACCTTCGCAGTTCGCAGTATTCAGGGGGAATTGTGAATGTATTGAGTCCCCCTCAGCTTATTCGGTCGATCAGGCATAAAAACGCACGTATAATGCTATAATTCAACGTGCTACTGTGTCACTGGCGCCATACAGCAGTTATGTTGGTACCATCGATTAAATCAGTCAACAAGGCCTAATATTCCCTGTTCCCTGGCCCCTGTTCAGGGGACTTTCAAAATCTCTAAACTTAGAACGACCACCTATTTGGGTACAATCGAAACAATATTCCTAATGAAACAGTACGTTTTAAAAAAAACGTTTGTGTACGAAGTGAATCAACATGGTCATTAGGTGATTTCTCGGCGAACGTTCCAAAGACAAAACACAACACACAAAGTAAATATTGTTCGTTGATCTTCTGGTTAGAAGCTCTGCTTCCAATGCAGAATTGGCCCAGGGTGTAATTCCTTCTTTAGGAATAAGTTTGTTTTACTTCTGATATGGACATAAGTCCACCAGTTTTTGGTTTAGGAATGTGTAAACGGTGATTTTCGAAATTCTAAGATTGTTCCCAATCAGCCTTGTTGATTCTGGCGCTGTCTGCGGGTGAAATCGTGTCCAGCTTGATTGATCGGTGTTTCTATTTAAATTTGCTGGTCTGGTTGGTCATTGTTCGCTCGTCGATGGTGTCGGCGTATACAGGGTTGGCTTGGTCTGCTTTAAATTTAATCTCCCCCACTGAAAATCGGTTATGTGACTGAGTGAGTATAGTCTATATACTCTTAATACGATTTCATTTTAATTTAACTACATAGACACACTAAATAATTAGTATTATTCAATATAAAGTTTTATCAAAGAGTCGCACATCCTTGTTAGAATGAAAAAAATAAATCCGTATTTAGAGTCTACCATCTCAGTCACATAACTGACTTTCAGTGGAGGACAGTAAACCAAAGCGACCAAGCCAACCCTGTAGACCCCGACGCAATCGACGAGTGAGCGTTAACCAACCAAAGATCGACATTTTTTTAATAGGAAATATAGCAATCAGTGGTATGGACAGTGCGAACACCCGCGGATTAACGCCAGGATCAACAAGGCCGATTCAAAACAACTCTAAATTTATTGTATGCCTCGTTGCTAGGACCGCTCCAAAGTCACCGTTTATAAATTTTTTAAGACAAGAACTGATGGACTTAAGTCCAAATCAGAAGTTAAAAAAATTCCGATTTTTACGGAAATCAAATCCTGAACATTCTGCTTTGGAATCAGGTAGGCTAGGCTAGCCACAAGACCAACGAGCCACACTAAACATTAATTTAAACAAGAATTGTATCCAGCTGTCCTCGTGAACTTCTCACAAGACACAGTTCCCAGGGGTTCCCAGTGGTCAACTAGTATTGAAGGTATAAGTGTATCGGTGATTACCTGTTAATCAAGATCGTCCCGCTTCCCGGTCAAGGTGGTCAGTGGGAACCAGGAGAGGGTGTTGGTAACCCGTTCATCTAGTCCTCGTCACTAGCAAGACGTTGACCAGGATCCTACGAAACTCTTGCCATCTGCTGACTCGGACCTGATTCACAGGGGGCCTTACATGGCGACAAATACAACTTACTTTACTTCTCATTGGACATGGAACATCTTCAATTTGTTTCATTAAAAAAATGAAACTAGAAATTGGTAATATATTTGAATGTACAAATAATGGACTAATCATTCACTGTAAATGCACATTTTTATCAAAATCAAAAATAATATTTCAACTACTTTTCAGCAGCCTCTATTGAACAATATTTTTAAAAACGTTAACAACACAATACAATACTATAATACAATATAATATAATAAAAGTAATTTAATTCGTAGTAACTTAAGTATATTTTTAGCTTCATTTCTGTTTTCTATCTGATGCATAGAATATTATCTATCATCATCATGTCATCTCTTCTTGCGTATATGTCAGTTTTTTCATTTCTGTTTTTTATTTAGGATTTTATGTTTATATCTTCAATATTATATTGCACTTGTGGGATCTCGATCCTGTTGAGAATAAAGATTTTATAATAATAAATATAATGATAATACAATATTTAAAACTGTTTGATAAAGACTACTGAGCAGTGTTATGACTTATCTAGATAATCTATGTAGATAATCTATCTAGATTAAATTCGTCATCGATTATGTTATCTAGATAATTTTTTTGCTATTATCTAGATAACAATAAGTTTATCTAAGCTTTTTAAGCTTTTAGATAACAGTTTTCAGAGCAAATAATAAACAATAATGTTGACAAAAATATAATAATTAATCACATTTTTAAATGAAAAATTATTCTACATATTTTTTAGTTTACTGTGCCATCTTATAATAGTATTTCTGCATATTTATTTATTCGTTTATAAATTGCCCACATACAGCAGTTTCTGCCATTATAGAATGACCAGTGATCAGTGATGTATGATGAAGAAGGGAGGAGGAGAAACCCGGTACTGGCACGTAGCCTACTCCTTTCGAAAATAACCAAGAGGACCAACGGCTTTATGTCCCATCCGAAAGGATGGTGTAACCTTGACAGTCATATAGGTTCCTCCACTAACCCGGACTGCCGAGCAGACGTCAAGGAGAACGAAGCCGTTACACCAGCTCTCGAACCCTCCGTCTGCTCTAACCAGCGGTATGTTTCAGGGCGGAGCGGTCACCCACTCAACTTTTCTAGTCAGACAAATATTACTATTGATATTAAACGATTGACAAGAAAACTGTTGTTGGGGGAAATTGAATATTAAAAAAAACGTCAATCTTAATAATTATTATCTTTTATCTAATTAAAATAATCCAGATAATTATTTTACCGAAGCTACTTATTTAACAGATGGGATACAAAAGTAAAATAACACGTTATTATCAGAGTTCAGACATTGTTCCTTGTTGATAATGCAAAGAATGAAGCGACAATGGTATATCGCGAAATTCGGGGGGTCCAAGACTTTTTTCTACGTTATTGTTTTTATATTTAAAAAAAACTATAAGGCTGGACTGTGAATTTGCTCAATCAAGTTGGTGATTTAAACTTTCGACACAATTGAAAATGTTAAACTGTGTTTATCTCTGATTAATAACTTAGTACAAAGCACGATTTTAAAGCAAGCAAGACTTTTAGAATGTCAAGTCTTGAAAATATGTTTTTGTGTATTTGGTTGGTTGGGTGAACCATTTGGTTATAATGAGCCACTCAAGCCTAGGGGATGTGGGGAGGAGGGAAGACCCATACTGGACATATCCAGCTACTATCAAGGGGCGGAGGAAGGAGGGGGGGGAGGGGGGTGGGGTGATTCTCACATCGTCGTCCTCGTGTTGTAGTATTAAATATTTTCAATGTCACTACCCCACACTCGTAAAACACAATGTTACTATGTTGCGTTGCTAATAGAATAACATTGCTCTAGTCTTCTATACTCTCATGTTGATGAAACTTTAAAGGAAATATAGAAAACATGTTGGACCTGTATTGTTTTCCAGTCGAATAACAAAATACTGTCCTAACAATCACACTTTATTAATCGTTTTGTTGTGCGTATTATATTTTTGTCTCTCAACTGAACAAACGACTGCAGTCCTATTGTTTATGAATTGTTGTTAACCAATGAAATGTATAAAACTACACCTGTCACTTCTTCAAGACCTATCACTGGTGGCTACCACCACAGCAGCAGGCACTTCTACCGAGAAAACAATGATTTAAAATACTCGCCACCCCCAGACCAATGGATGGACTACTCTTCTTATTCGTTCGAGGAATAAGGTAGGTATCCGCGGACGTGTTGAAACACACGAATCCACACTTTCAAAGCGCTTCAAATCCGAAGAGGCAGGTACAGCCAGGGTCATATGTACATCAAGAGGTCTGGAAGATACCTCTTTTACCGACATCCCTTGGTCAGCTCTCTGTGCCATGATTTATATCGCCCTGTGAACTGCAACGATCAACAAATAAAAAACATGGCTGCTAACGTCAAAGGAAAAATTACTATTCACCAGAGGAACAATCAAGCCTAGAAGAAATATAATATAGAACGTAAAGAGAGCATTATATAATATATATCGATACCTTGGCCTAGGGATAGCACTAAGACTATGCCTTAGTTCTTACCTTTGCGTTAGTTTCTAATTTATTCAATTAATTTTATCTAAGCTGTCAAACAGCAGTTGCTAACCACAGATTGTTTTCAGATTTTTGTTCTTATTAAATGGTATTTTTCTTCTATCTGCCTTCTAGATACTGTATCTTGTTAACCAAGAGTCTTTCAAAGCCCCCTAGATAATATTAATAACTTCAAATAGTCTTGGGGGCATCCATCGATCGATGATGCAGTTCACAAGGCGATACAAATCACGTGCACAGAGAGTTGACCACGAGATGTCGGCACAAGAGGTATCTTCCAGACCTCATGATTTACATATGACCATGACTGTAAATCCTTTATTGGTGGAGGTGCCGGTCCAGGATTTAAATACGTTATTGGTGGAGGTGCCGGTCCATGATATACATACTTTATTGGTGGAGGTGCTGAACCAGGTTTTACATACGTTTGTAGTGTGGGTTGGAATACTCTAGGCAGTTCATATGTACAAGTTATCTAGTAGGCAGTGTTTAGAGATGTTGTTGATAAAAGAAATGAATGTTGTTATTGTTGTGTAAAATGGTGTCTTCTCGAATGTTGGAAATATAAATGAAATAAAAGATTAAATAGTTAATACGCATTACATTGGTGACAGCGGTGGGATATCTAAAAGCAAATGGATTTCCTTTTGTAAAACGTAATGCCAAGAAGACAACCAGAAACAATGGCGGAACCAGGAGTTGTTTTAGTGACCAAACGTCCTATTAAAATGCCTCGAGAATTTACAGGTGAGTCTGAAAGTTGGTGCGAGTGGTTGCAACATTTTGTAAAAATTTCCGTTATTAATAAGTGGTCAGATGTTGAAAAATGTGAGTTTTTGGCAGTGAGTTTGGACGGAAGAGCCGCCGACAAGTTTGAGGATATTTCTCCAGAAGTAAAAATTGATTATGGAAGTTTGTGCAGGGCGTTACACTTAAAACTAGAACCACCAGAGGAAATTGAGCTACATAAAACTGCTTTTCGCATGAGGCGACGACAACCATTGGAGACTGTAGACACTTTATGTCGCGAGATGAAGAAATTAGCTGCTAGAGCCTACCCTAACATGGACCATGGTACTCGTGATGAGCTTACCCGTGATCAGTTTGTTGAAGCTTTAGGTGAAGGCAATTTGCGTCAGCTAGTACGTCAATCTTGTTCACGAACATTAGAAGCTGCTACGAAAGTTGCTTTGGAACAAGAAGTAAATTTGCAATGTGAAAAGAGAGACCTTTGTACAGTAAGTCCTGGACCATCAGTGTTCATGCACTGGAGGAGTTGCTAAAAAGTAAGACAATAGCCATGCAAGCAATGACAGATACCATGAAGCACATGAAATATGCCTGTGACGGCAAGGCAGCAAGAGAACATTCATTCAAGGCCTCATTATAGGCCTAGATCTCGGATGAAATGCTGGAGTTGTGGACAGCCAGGACATCGACATGTAAAGTGCCCTAATGCAAGACAAGCTCAAACACATTCAAGCCCTATGTTTCAACCAGATTTTCGCGCTGAGCATCAGCCAGGATATTTCCATGGGAGTCGGCCACATCAGGGAAACGAGTGGAGGCTGGCACACATGACCAATTTGGGGAGCCAGCCAAGAGAAATATGCTTGATTCGGATCATACTAGGCCTACCACAATTATAGGAAATGTGGCCAGTTAAGGTGCTGTATTTACAAAGGGAAATGTACAAAATCTTGACATGGATATTTTAATCGATACAGGTGCTGATATTTCATAACTACGATACGAAGAGTGGAAAGATTCAAAAGGGAATAAAAACCAGTTACGAGACTCTTAGTTTGAATGTTGTCAACGCAAGTGGTGAATTCATGGCTACGAAAGGAGTTGTTGATGTAAATCTACAGATTGGGAAGAAGACTTGGGTCCACCCAATGTTTATTTTGGAAGGAATTACACAGCAGTGCATTCTGGGGACTGACTTCTTAGAAAAGCACGAAGGTGATGTTTTAATATCTCAACATATGTTACGATTAGAGGGTCAAATTACGCCAATAACTATAGGTAGACCTAACAGTAATGCAACTCATCAAGTGTGTCATGTATCCATAGCGGAGACGGTGGTAGTACCTACCGGACAAGAGTATTTAATTAGAGGTAAATTTCGTGGAATAGCTTCAAAAGAAGGATTCCTAGAACTGACTCAATCTTTTGTTGGAAAGACTGGGGTGCTAGTGGCTAGAGTTCTGGTTAAAGGAGATGGTCCACACATGCCGATACGTGTTTTGAATTCAACAGTAAACCAATAACATTATACAAAGGGACAACCGTTGGAGAATTTTGCTCTTGGACGCCACCAGTTGAAATGTGCCAAGTGGATACATCTGCAAACAGGTGTCCTGCTTCTCAATTGTTTAATTTTAACCAAGATCATTTATCATCTAAACAAGCTAATGATATTGTGAGATTAATAGATGAATTTGAAGATGTTTGCTCGTACGAAGCTCATGATCTTGGTAGGACTAAGCTAACTTATCACCGCATTGTTACTGGGAATGCTCTGCCGGTGCGTCAACCTCCACGGAGAATACCTCTTCACCACAGGGAAGAAACTAAGAAGATTGTTGATGATATGCTTAATCAAGGAGTGATTCAGCCATCTGTGTCTCCTTGGAGTGCTCCTGTCGTCCTAGTTAAGAAGAAAGATGGATCAATGAGATTTTGCATTGATTATCGCCGCTTGAATGACGTTACTACCAAGGATGCGTATCCTCTTCCTCGTATGGGTGACATGATGGATTCATTTAGTTCGGCACGGTTATTTTCCAAGCTTGACCTGGCGAGTGCTTACTATCAATGTGAGGTTGCTCCAGAAGATCGAGAAAAAACTGCTTTTGCTACATCATGGGGTGGTTTGTACCAATTTAAAGTTTTACCATTTGGGTTGTGCAATGGACCTAACACATTTCAGCGTCTAATGGACTTGGTTCTAGCCGGATTGAACTGGTCTACTTCTATGGTATACCTGGATGATGTTATTGTTTTTGCCCGAAACTTTGATGAACACATGATTCGTCTTCGAGAAGTATTTCAGCGTTTGAGAGAAGCGGGGTTGAAAGTTAAACCATCCAAGTGCGAACTTTTTCAAGAAAAGGTACAGTTTCTAGGTCATGTTATTTCGTCACAAGGCATCTCAACTGATTTGGAGAAAGTATCTGCAATAGCAAAATGAACTATTCCATCTACAGTTGAGGAACTATGTTCATTTTTAGGGACTGCTTCATATTATCAAAGATTTGTTAAATCCTTTGCTGACATTGCTTCTCCACTTTATCGGCTTACTCAAAAAGGTACTAAATATGTTTGGAACGAAGAGTGTAATAGTGCCTTCCTGCAATCAAAAATTGTTTGGTGTCAAGTTCCGTATTAACACATTCTCAGCCGGAGTTACAGTTCATACTAAATACTGATGCAAGTGGAACAGGCATTGGTGGTGTGCTGAGCCAAGTACAAGGTGGAGTGGAACGTGTTGTTGCATATTTTAGTCGCACTTTTACCAAAACTGAGAGAAACTACAGTGTTACAAGAAGGGAGATGCTTGCTCTACTCAAGTCAGCCCAACACTTTCGACACTATCTCTATGGTAAGCGGTTTCTAGCAAGAACAGATCATAGCGCACTTCGGTGGCTTCGTTCGTTTAAAGACCCAGAGGGACAAGTGGCTAGGTGGTTGGAGCAACTCGAAGAGTTTGACTTCGAGATTCAACATCGCCCTGGAAAGAACCATGGGAATGCAGATGGACTGTCTCATCAACCCATAGGCCATAATCAAGTCAGGCCCAGAGATTGTGTTGAATATTGATACTTCATGGGTACTAAAATGGTCAAGTGAAGAACTTCAATCTTTGCAAGCTGGTGACAGTGCATTATTTCACGATGTACATTGGATAAGAAATGGCGCAAAACCATCTTATTTTGAAGTAGCTCCAATGGGGAAAACGGTTTTGAGTTTATGGGCTCAATAGAGTCGTCTTTTGGAAAGGAATGGACTAGTGTATACTATATAGGTTGTGGAAGAAGATAATCATCCAGACAGCTTACAGCTTCTACCACCGAGAAGTTTGATCTCGGAGGTATTAAACGAACTCATAGTTCACCAACAGGAAGTCACTTAGGGATATCTAAAACTTAAGAAAAAGGATCGAAGAAGGTTTTTATTGGCCAGGGATGCGTGAGGACATAGAGTTATGGTGTAAGAGGTGCACAGCTTGTTGCAGCTGCAGAGCCCCTATACCAGGATTGAGGGCACCACTAGTAAGCTATGGATCAGGTTTTTCACTTCAAAGAGTATCACTTGGATTACTGGGACCCTTGTCTTGTCAACAAGAAAGAATAAGTACATCATAGTATGGCCGATCATTTCACAAAATGGGTAGAAGCGTTTGCACTTCCAAATATAGAAGATAAAACCGTTGTTGAAAGGCTAGTTACAGAGTTCACATTAATATGTCGATTGGGAGAACCAACGGAAATCCTCAGCGATCAAGGTCGACAGTTTGAATCACGGCTGTTTCAGGAAATGTGTCAGATGTTAGGCATGACAAAAACAAGAACCTCACCGTACCATCCTCAAGGTGATGGCTCAGTTGAACGTTTTAACCGAACGCTTCTTGAAATGAAACTCTGTGAATGGGTAAATGAAAATCAGACCACCTGGGACGACAGATTACCACATGTAATGATGGCATATCGTTCAAGTCCTCAAGCATCTACTCAATGAAGTCCACATTTTCTGATGATTGGAAGACAAGTTTTAACACCACTGGATGTAGTGTTTGGCCAACCTCAACAACAAAGTGGCAGAGAGAGTGATTTGTGTTCAAACTAAGGAATGATCTTGAAGCAGCTCACCAAGCAACACGGGGAAAATGTAATGTTTCACAGAAGATTCAAAAATCCTATTACGACCGAAGATGTGCAGGAAATCAATATCAGGAAGGGGACCGTGTTTGGCTGTTACATACTGTTGTGAAGCCTGGACGTACACAAAAATTGCATTGTCCTTGGGAGGGTCCATATGTAATTCAAAAACGTCTTTCCGACGTCACCTACCGAATTAAAGCAGATGGAAATGGACCCAATGGAAGACGTCTTCGACAGCGTATAGTTGTTCATTTCAACCGATTGAAACCCTTCTTTTAAGGGGGGAGATAATGTAGTGTGGGTTGGAATACACTAGGCAGTTCATATGTACAAGTTATCTAGTAGGCAGTGTTTAGAGATGTTGTTGATAAAAGAAATGAATGTTGTTATTGTTGTGTAAAATGGTGTCTTCTCGAATGTTGGAAATATAAAAGAAAGAAAAGATTAAATAGTTATTACGCATTACACGTTATTGGAAGAGGTGCCAGTCAATGATTTACATACTTTATTGGTGGAGGTGCCGGTCCATGATTTAAATACGTTATTGGTGGAGGTTCTGGTCCAGGATTTACATAGTTTATGGTAGAGGTGCCGGTCCGTGATTGGATGAGCGTAGCGAGCGAAGCGAAGATTCCATTTCACTACACTGAAGAAAAAAATCCAAATTGTTTTTTTTATCTTTTTTTCCTTTTTTTCTGTATTTTTGTGTGTTTGTCAACACGATTCCGGCTAAACGGATACTCTAATTACGACAAAATTTTCTGGAGACCTTCGGAATCTCTAAACTTAGAACCGACACGTTTGTAAGCACAATCGAAAAATAATTTCTCATGAAAATCGCAATTTTACGATTTTTTTTCGGTTTTTAAAACCTTTCTTCGACATATTACACATACATACTTTATCCGATTCCAATGATTTTTTCACAGAATCTTAATTTTATGAATTAATATATTTTTGTAAAATTTGAACGCAATCAAAAAATTTTTTCGTATAAAAATCGCAATTTTACGATTTTTTTAATTTAAAAAAAAAACTTTCTTAGGCTTATAACACCTACATGCTTTATTCGATTGTAATGATTTTTTCACAGAACCTTAATTTTACGAATAAATATATTCGTGTGAAATATGAGCGCAATCGATTTTTTTTATTTTATAAAATCGCACTTTTACGATTTTTTTTCATTTTTAAAAATTTCGATTATTTTCGTTTTTTTAAAAAATTTCTTCGACTCAGTAATGATTTTTTCACAAAACAACAGAAAATCTGAATAACACATGACAGCTCAATGCACCAATGACGCTCATCCAACAACGCGCCTGAAAAAGCGTTTGCGAAGCTTCCTAGTTTAAACACTTTATTGGTGGAGGTGCCGGTCCAGGATTTTCATACGTTATTGGTGGAAGTGCCGGTCCTTGATTTACATACGTTATTGGTGGAGGTGCCGGTCCAGGATTTACATACTTTATTGGTGGAGGTGCCGGTCCAGGATATACATACTTTATTGGTGGAGGTGCCGGTCCAGGATATACATACGTTATTGGTGGAGGTACTGGTCCAGCCAATTTTTAATTCATAGCGTACATACTAAATTCAATTAAATACTACTATAGACAATAGAAAGTAAATTAAGTAAAATTAAATATCCATTTTGGTTTTGATGGAATAAAACAAGAAAGTTCTATTATTAATGAATGATGGTTAATTGCTAATTAATGTATAAAAGTGATCGAATATCTCTTATGTGATTACTTTTCTGTCTGACCGTCTGTGCGACCGTGCGTGTGTCACGTCTCACGATAGAACCGAACATGACATCTTATTGGCAGGTTGTTGTGGGTTGACCTTGTCTCTCAACAAGGGTGATAGTTAAATGTTTGGTTATCACTTTTTTTTGTAGGATGCCCGCTGTGGGGTATAACACATCAGATTTAACCGGTGGGGACCCTCTTCAGGTGACTAACAGGTATATTGCGGATAGGACTTTTGTGGAAGGGATGTCCGAGGGCTATTTAAGAGGACTCAACCCCTTGCATCGCATTAACGACTGAGGAAAACCTCTGAAAACTTCAGTTAGGGTTGCCGGTCTCGACGGGATTTGAACCGGACCTCCCCAATCACAGTCAAGCTCTTAGCGCTCGAGCCAAAACTGACGGTTGGTTACCACTGGATGTATGTGCTGTTACGTAGCCTTTCTATCTACTCCTCAACGGTTTCCAATTAATGCATAACTCTTTCCAAGAATGTGGGACAATATGTGTACCTGGGGGTAATCGTTGATAGGACTTCTAGGGGAAAATATCATGATGAATTTATTATGCCCAAAAATGTACGCCCTTCCCGGCTGTGTGGGCCCCTGAAATATTATGCAGTTTTCTTTATTTGAATCTTACCCAATCTATGGCTCATGTTTAATTAAGTAAGCTTTTAACTTGGGGCAATCTTTCGCGGTGCATAAACCCCAAAGAGTTCAAGACATGCAATCTAAATGTTTTAAAAATGGTGATGGGCACATCACCTCCCCAACAAACGTTACTCTATTGTATAACTTGCCTCCAATTACCAAATTATTAATATAGATGGTTCAACTTATTTCATATATAACATATATTTGAAATCCGGTTTTAAGATCCTATTTCGCACCTACAAGAGAGGGGATGGGGACCAACTTGCAACCGGCATATTTAAGTAGGAAACACCCGTAAATCAGCTGGACCGATTCCAAACCCGGGACAGTGTCATTATTAACAAGCTGATTCGGAACAACATTTAGGGAAAGATGCACAAGACACTCCCCCCAACTTTACTGAACATGTTTACTTGCTGATGGAAAAAAACAAGGGCTGTCACTTGGGGACTCTTAGTAGCAGTGGTTTGTAAGTGACTGCTGTGCATAACAATGTATTATATGCCTCGTTGCTAGGACGGCTCCAATGTCACCGTTTACACATTCCTAATCTAAGAACTGATAGACTTAAGTCCAAATCAGAAATTAAAAAAATTCTAGCTCTAGCGGGAATCGCACCCTGAAACCTCTTTAGGAAGCGACCCTTTTAAACCCAAAAACAACACCCTTATTTTTTAATCCCCTTTTAAACGGGTTTTGGACAAGAAAATATTGCAACGTTCGAGTCACTGTCGCTACTCATTGACATAGTATAGTTATGAATTTAGAATGTAACAGAAAAATTATTGGGTCCACCATGAACCGAATTGTCAAACTAGGTAATTTTCGAGCTAGGTCCCATCGGCAAAAATCTCCCATAAGAAAATTGGGGATAATTTACCCCCGTGCCCTTTGGGGTTTTTGGTTTAACAAATCATTGGCTTAAATGACGTTTTAAATACCCCCCCTTTGTTTTGAAATTTTGGGCAAGTGGTTCGGTAAAAACATGCTGATTCCCAAATTTGGGGGTTGTTTTTTTGGAATGCATTTTTTTGCGTGTTTTGAGTTATATTTGGCACATTTTTTAAGACATATGCTGGGAGATGCTTAAGTATATGTGAGGAACAAAAATTAGCGGGTTTAAGGCCGTTTAAGAAATTCCCCAAAAACTCAATTTTCACAAAATTTCGTGATCAAAAATCTTTGAAAAAAAAATTCGCGTAAAATATAGTTAAAAAATATAATTTAAACAGTCATTTAGTGTGTATTACTACAGATTGCTATTCAGTGTTGACGGTGCAGAGAATCGAGACCGAGACAGGGCTACCACTAACCTTTCACGTTTAAGTAAATCAGTTGAAATGTAAGGTTTCTATTCACAGAATATACGGTGGGGTAAACAGCGTTTTTGATCTAATGGGCATTATGCATTGACCACTGTATACTTATTCACAGATAATTACCTATTTTCTTGCTTTTACGTAAAAGCCTTTTTTAAAGGGTATTCTCACGCTAACTCAAAAAATATGTTTCATACAGACTAACTAATTGTAATTTACATAGTTAAAAAAAAAAAAATAAAGTTAACCATAACCGAAAACAATTTCCAAACTTGGAATTTTTTTTGCTAGGTCCCATAGACAAAATCTCCCCCTAAGAAATACTGGGGACAACTTTATTCACCAAAGATCTTGGAGGGGTTTTGGGGGAAAAAAAAAAAATTTTTCCCTTTTGACGTACTCGTCAACCCCTTTTTGCAAATAATCTAAATTTGTTTAAGTAAAATGGCCAATGGGTTTGGTCAAAAATTTTTGTTCGATTGTTCGATATAAAATTTTTCGCAAATTCAGGATTAAAAAAATTAAAAAAATTTGTGTAAAATCACAGTTCCAAAATATTTTTTTTTTTTTTTTTCTTTTTTTTTTTCTTTTCTTTTCTTCTTTCTTTTATTTTCATTCCCCACCCTTTTTTATTTAGTTCATTAATTAATTGAATTTAATATCCCTTTTGAATTTGTTACCAAAATCATTGTGTTTTAAATACATTGTTGTTGCAATATTAATATTTCCATATTTACTTAAAGGGGGTATTTACCGCTAAACCAAAAAAAAAATATTTATTCAGGCTTACTAGTAATGATTTTGCAATTAACAGAAAAAAATTTTTGGGGCAACCTTACCTCCCAAAAATTTTCAAAAATGACATTTTTCGAGCTAGGTCCCATTGGCAAAAAACTCCCTAAGAAATAACTGATGACGTCTTTTTTGCCCCGTGACCTTGGAGGGTTTTTATCCAAAAAAATATTGGGCCATTATTGACTACTCTACAGATTTTTCTGTAAAATTTCTTTATTTTGTTTTGAAATTTTGGGCAAGGGTTCGGGGCAAAAAATGCTGATTTTCAAGTGGGGGGTGATTTGGAAGCATATTTTTGCGGTTTTGGGGGATATTTTGGGGACAGTTTCAAGACACGAGTAAAAAATGGGGATTTTAATTTTTACTATGCCTGTATCTATGTGGAAACAAAAAAAAGCAGGTTAAACCGATTTTTTGAATTCCCAAAACACCCAATTTTCGAAATTTCGGATCAAAAAAATTGAAAATTCGTATTAAATCAGAATATAAAATAAAATTTTTTAAAATGTCATTTTAGTGTAGTATTGTGCTATAACATGTGGGGAAAACATAATTTTTTTGAGTTAAAAAAGCCCCTTTAACGTTTGTTCATTGCTGTTTTTCCTGTATCCTGTAAGTAGATTTATTTTGTTGTCCTCCTTTTTAAACAGTTTTTTTTAAATAAAGGGTAGACTTTAAAAAAATGAATAATAAAAAAAAATATAAACTTTTAAGGGTCTAATTAGTGGGAAATTTTGCATTAGGTTTTTTGAAAACAAAGTTTTGGGATGTTTTTTAGGGGAGCAAAAAGTCCCACTCCCCGTCCCTGTACAAGACAATGAAGACGCCCAAATGATATGGCGACCAAAGATGTACGTGATGTGGTCCGGGGGGACCAAAAACATTTTGCAAAGGAAACAAAACTAAAAAAGCGAGGGTTTTGAACATTCTCCATGTTTCGAATGAGGCGCAGCTTTTTGAACTCGCGAGTCCGCGCCCTCCTTGGGGGAAGTTGCGCCTCGGGAGCTCGCCGGGGACAATTCCTGGAAAATCAATTACGTG